>UFQX01000171.1:72761-284225 GCA_900497675.1 Arapaima gigas | reverse complement strand
GGGGGGGGGGGGGGGGGGGGGGGGGGGGGGGGGGGGGGGGGGGGGGGGGGGGGGGGGGTTAATGCTCAGTCTCAGGGTCCACTGAACTCCATTGATTTAAAAGTAATGTAAGCAGAATAAAATACCACTTGGAACAAGTGCCAAAAAACAAAAGGCTTGTACAAAATGAACCACTTCGCTTTGTCACGCCTGTAACGCATATGAATAAAACAGGACACTTTGCACAGCAGAAAAAATGGTGATGTTAAATAAACTGGGTCCTTAAGTTATGAACACAATGACACAACTGAGACTGGGGCTCCACTTAGATATTTCCACTTATTAACCTGCTATTTTCTCCAAAAATCCTTCAGTAAAGCGAGAATAGAAGACTTGTAGACTTCTACCCAATCATTAACAATAACTGTTTGTCCAGTCCTGGAAATACATTGCAGATTTAAAAATTTTTTTAGATCACTTTAAAATACCTACACAGTCTGATCCTTACATTTGAACACACTTTTGGTAAGATTTGACTTAGAAATGTTGCCTAGTAAGTGTAAATGTTAGTGCTGAGCATTCACTTAGATGCACATCTTTCCACAATTTAGTGAAGGTTACACACAGATAACTTTGCATAAAATTTTTTATTGTGTATTATTATTATTATTATTATTAGTAGTAGTAGTAATGATAATAATAAGTCTTCTAAATGCACCTTTCTGTGTTACTTATTCTTTCCATAAACTGGAATTTTTTTTAACAGAGTACACTGTACTAAACTTTCTGGCAAATCCAAACTTCTTTAATAGCACATTAAAGCTAATTGCATTGAAAACCAATTAACTATTGCAAAGAATTGTAGGTTTGTGGGAAAAAAAAATTAACCTGTAATTATCATACTTAGCTGACACTTTCCTCAAGAGAAATTTACAGTGTTAAGGTTCTTACAATTATTTATTTCACAGCTGGGAAATTTTTATTGTATCAGCTCAGTTTAAGTATCCTGATCTAGGTACTACAGTGGGAGTTGGGACTAAAACCCAGACTCTTCAAATGCAAACCAACTGCTCTTTTAAACTGTTGTACGTTAATAATTAGGTAGTGATGGTTACTATAACATAAATCAGGTTTGAACAGTATGCGTACATTTGTATAAATTACATTATGTGCTGCAAGAGCATATGAGTTAATATGTCTCATTCATGTGAGTGACATGCTGGAACTCCATATTCGTATATGTGATGCTGAATAAAATCTCTTGAACTATAATAGAAACCAGTAGGAGTAACTGTCAGGAGACAGCACTTTTGCTATCATTAATATTCCAAGAATAATATTTCAGTCCCAGTTACTGACTTTTTACTAATACATTTAAAAAGCACTCATGTCTGGATCTTTATCGTACACAATGAGAGTAGCTAAAACACATTTACCTCTTGGTTTCCCTTTCTGAATTCAACAAACCTACGAGTATTTTTGAGGGGGGAATTCCTGTAGTTGAGATTTTCTGGATCCATCTTTGTTGGTAGCACCTCATTAGAACAAGAGTGTTACATTCTTATGTTATGCGTGTTGGCAGGGTTCATATTTTATGGGAGTTAGAGGCCTTATATTATCAGTAGTAAGGTTGAAGGTTACTGTACTGTCTTTGTGTGTACTGTGTAAATGGGCAAGTATGTGTTTGGTGTATACAGCTTTGAATGAAAATATAACATTTTAAGACACTTGAGAAACAAGACGCAAACAAACAAACAAAGAAACATACAAGCTCCTGGTAATGCGGATAAAGTGGTTAGCACAGATGTAAGATCAGCAGTGTTCTTAACCGTCCATAATGTTGATGCCTGTGGAACCTGTGTCCAGTGGTTCACTCCCCTTCCCAACATCTTTGTTTGTACAGGTGGCCATAGAAGTGACCAGTGTTGCCCCCACTGTAGATAGCTGATGTACAGTAAGTATTAATGGATTCATCAGATGCCCCACATGTATGTGTTGGTGATTTCAACTGCAGTGACAATACAGTAATTCCTCAGTATCCAAATCTATCAAATACTGATATTTTTGGATACTGAGTGACCATTTCCTATTATTTTAAATAAAAATACATACATGAAAATAAATAAATCCCATCCCGTTGGAAAACACCTATACAACTATCAACCCTAAGATTTCAGTATGATAAAACAGTGTAAACAGTGCTACCTAATTAGAAAACACTTATGTACAGTACATTTCACGGTAGTGCCCCCCGCAGTGTCACACACTATTATGCACGTGTGATGAGAGGGTGCATGTGCATTGTTTGCAGTGGAAGTTCAGTGTTATGAGTTGTTGACTAAATGGAAAAAAAACTTGTGGCAAAGTAACCTGGCTCATCCATCTCTTTGCTTAACACAACAACAAGCATTTAAATAAATAACTTTATGTAAAAAAATGAACTGGGCTATAAATGTGGTGATGCTGCATATTAAGACAAAGCAAAACCGGTGGAAACAGCCGATAACACCCCTGCACACGGGTGTCTGGCTTTGGATAAATTCAGTACACTTTATGCTGTGCAGTAAATGAAATTTATATGTAAATTTATTTTGATTTTTATTCAGATTTTATTTTTTTTATTATGGATAAAAATTAATTATAGGAAAAGTGTATTTTTGGAAACCGGTATATAGGTATTACAGGCTAATTTTCTAGAGCCAGATACCATGGCATTGCTGTAGAAATAATTAACTAATTAATTAATTAACTTAATTTTTAAGTAGAAATGGTATGCCATATGCTCTCAAGCAGGTTATGAAAAGCTAGTTCTGAGAATGAGTATGAAAAAAAGTCATTTCTTTAAGTGCCTTAAAGGGTAGTCAGACTTGAACTCACATCATTTCATTGGATGCAAATTTAACAGGTCTAAACTACAATATTGTTTTTTTCAACCTGAGACAATACCTGGAAAATTAGCAAGCAATTTTACAATGATAGTAATAGTAAAAACATATTTCCTCCTGAGAATAACTCATTTTTGTTCCATATTTGAAACAATAAAATGTGTATACTCTCTATTAGGTGGCAGATGTTAAAACTAAATAGGCCTCAATATACCGCTTTATTACTGTGACAAAACATTACTGTGCATTATTAATGTATTTATACTGTTTGCCAAAAGGTGTTGGTAGGAATGATCGAGTAATTGTGCTTCACAAAATCCCCACCTCTTGTTAAACGAGACTGAAGGACTGCATAAAAACAATTTTTAAAAAATATTAACACAATGGCACAGTTAGACAGTAAATAACAGTTTCTAGACTGGGCATCTGAACATCTGAATCCAGATCAGTCTGTGTGGTGTTTGCATGTTCCCCCTGTTTTGGTCTTTGTTTTTCCTCTCACAGTCCAAAGACATGTGTTTTAAGTGGATTATAGTGTGTGTATATGTGCAGAAGTGTTACATTACTCTGCTGTATTGATGGGTGAATGATTGTAGGGAGTTTAGTGCAGGGCATCTAGCAGTATTGGATAAAGGTGTCAGATAAATGCTAGTTTATCGCTGTACATAGTCTGCAAAATTAATAAATGTAAGCTCTCAATTAGTTACTTGTGCTCTATTTCCCACTGCTCATTTTTGTTGCATAGTTGTGAAGAATTACTTTTGAGAGCTAAAAATACAGTTATCTAATTGGTAAAAAAACAATGCAGTAAAAAACAAGGTTGTGATATAAAGTCATCATTCTTGTTCCATTTCAAAGAACCTTTTATCTGAATGAGTCCCAAACCACTGCTATCTCGTTTCTTACTGCAGGCCTCCTTACACATGGTTTACATGTCAACAGCATAGGGGGCAAATAAATTATAATCGTGTGAACGTCTGTTTTATTGTCAACCTCTGGCATCGTTCTGAAGTATGCAATGTGAGAGAGGATGCAGTCATAGCCGGGCAGCTGTCCAACTGGACGTTTTCCTGCCACTCCCGACAACTGCCAGAATCAAAAACAGGGGCCATGCATGTTTTATGCATTCTGCAGGCAACCTCCTGCCCCTGTCTGCCCCGAACCTGTTGTTCTGGTCGACCAGAACATCATGGTGCGCGCACATGTATTCAAAGCCAAGGAATTAATCATGACTGGACAACGACACATCAGTTGGCTTATTACCGTCCTGTGACCAGAGGTAGGGAACACCTCAGTGGAAATCCTTGTTGCCAGCTCTAGAGCCAGCCGAGCATGCAGGCTTGTCATATACCAGCATAATTGTGCTCCAAAACTAGTCAACTGCAGCCACATGGTCCCTCCCCCCAGTAAGAGCCGGTTGGTCTGAGTCCGACTGAAGTCTTGCCGTCACAATGTCAGCACTATGCTTACAAGAATCCATCCTGATCCCGCATGGCCTGCAGCGGTTACTGTAGAGCGTGCTTTGCTGCAAATGCTCATCCGTTGTTTGTCTTTCCATATCACCGTCGTTGTTAGAAAGCTAACCTCATTACACTAGTTACCCACCCATACCCATTCCGTTTTGTCCACTTTGTCTTCATGACCTTTCACCTCCAGACACTCACCGTCTTGTCTGCTTAGTTCTTTTGTTTTAATTTTTTATTTTATCCTTTTATACTGCCCAGTATTATTTATTTATCATAATTTTACTGTAGGCGCCTCACTCAAGGTATTGCAGCAGGAGATGGGATGTGAATATGGGTTATCTGACTCCAAAGGCCTGCTAAGCTACCTGCTGCTTTCAAGCAAATGAGGAAGTTGGTACTTACTGTACATCAGCCATCTACAGTAGGTGCAACACTGGCCATTCTTGTGGTCACTTGTCTAAACTAAGGTGTTGGGAGGGGGATCGAACCACCAGACACAGTTTCCGCAGATGTCAACATACAGGGCAACACTGAAACCGGTTGGGTATCATATCTCAACAGCCGTGGGTTGTATTGCCGCAGAATGAATTACAATCATAATGCATGCTTTTTTTCTACCTTCGTGTGTGTATTTTTAAACCAAAGCCACTTTGAGGCCTTCATGCACAACAAACATGTCAAAAGATGATCTGGCAATGCTTGCTCACAAAAAAGCAATAAACCATGTAGGCCATGAACACCACGGATCATACATGATTGTAACTGATCCTTTATTTGGCTACGAGCAACAATTTAAATGGGACCCTTGAGTGCAGTAGCTGTTAAAAATATTTACTTTTTTAATACATTTCCACATCCTACCTGGCAGGGAAAACCTAGCACAAAAATCCTTTGATCTAACCTTTTTACTGGGGATGAGTTTACAAAACAGTTATTTTAATTTGCCCTTAAACATTTATCTTTCAGTGTCCCATCATCCTACACCCAAGCATCCTTTTAAACAACTACATAAATCAATCGAGTAATTGGAATAATTGGGGTCATTTATGGAGTTCTTTGTGTGATACCTCATGGTACTGACACTGCAAAGGTTTTCTGCAGAGATAAAACAGTATCAGGTTGGGAGCTGTACAGCGTGTAGCCGGGGCCAATCTGCAAATCAACTTTCTTATTCGTATCACTCGGTTAAAACTGACATGCCTGTAAGTATTTCACAGTGGACAAACTCTATCTCTGTGGTTTTTCGCCGTGTGAATGGCTATAGAAATTTCTTGAATGTTGTTTTAAGCAAACCAAAATATGATTTTCTGAAGACCTCAGAAAATAACTTGCATTCGCTAACAATATCGATATAATCTGTCTACAGCAGTCGCTCAAAGGTAGAAGAAATTGTGAAACAATACACTAACTAGTGTTAATGAATCCTAACTGTTACAGTATTGGAGCCATGGCTAATGTGAAAGAAAAGTTAAGCTGTATCCCTCTCCCCTCCTGCCCACCCCTATCTAGAAAGGAAGTAAAAACAGCAAGAAGCGATAAGGTAGACAGATGTAAGGCCCAGTGTTTAGGGAGATGTTTATATAGCTCGCCCCTCAGCACAGACGCTGAGCTCCATCGGTTGGCTGGCCAATTGTGACACCGCATGTGTCGGTGAGTGGGGGTCTTCTGGTATATTTGGGCCCCTGCGATTCCCATGGTGCCCGGGCTCCAACTGTCGAGTATGCGGATCCTCCAGTCTCTTCCTGGCTTACGGTCTCTCTTGGCTGGCTCATGTTTCATTCCCTGGCAATTTGCCCTAATGATATCCCCTGAGGACCCCCCAAACCCAGACTCTTCTTTCCATATTTAATCGCGTTGTTTTAATGCAGGGGATGGACAAATGCCAGCGTGGGGGCCACTAGGAACTGCCAGCACACTGAAAAGGAACACCTCTCCAGCGCACAGACAACGAGCAGACATGTCAAACATTGTTCTTCCATTGCAGTTTTTTCCCCTGCATGACTGCTCATAGCTGCAAAGACAATATAATTCTTTATTTTAGCTTGCAGTTTTGTTCTGCTTTCGATTAGCTTGCATCTAAAGTGGGTTCCAAAAATAATTAATACAGCAATTACTACTTGATGCTCTTGTCTACTTTCCAGTATCCCTAGTTGTGCTGTTTTTTGTATGTATATGTAGCCTGCATTAAATACCAGTGGTTAGACATACACCTGTGATACTTTCAGATTATTACCAAGTAATGGGAAACATATGGCAATGCTATAAATTTCTGTGCATTTGTACGGAGGTTTAACATTTTATTTCACATGCAGACGACAGGCTCAAATGTCACAAAAAGTAGACAGTGGAAACACTGTTGAATGTGTAATGCAGTGTATCATTTCTATATTAGATACACCAGAATATGTGACTGTATTACACACAGCTTGAAATAATGCCCGAGCAGCGATTCTTATTGAGAAAGAGAGAAACACAGCAATAAGTTCAAGAGTACAGTTCACATGGGAAACACTTTAGACTAAAGTGACTCTGCACATCTTGGAGTTCAAACTATGTGACCTTTCACACAGCCTGATATTTTACTTAAGCTACATTAACTTTGTTTCAAGGTGTGGAGTCAGGATACTTCTTTGAACTGTTGGACCCAAGTCCAGGTCCTCAGGTCTATGTCTACCTACTGCTTTCTTCTTACCGCTCTTACGTTATTTAAAATATATTGTAGAGACCGACAAACATTAATGCAGCAGTTAAATCAAGCAAACATTCATCACTTAAAAGCATAACGTTGCCTTCATAAAGGTGCAATAGTGGTTAGAGCTGAAGGTCGAATTCCAACTCCTGCTGTAGTCCCCTTAAACAAGGCTCTTATCCAAAAACGGTTACTGTTTAACTTAGCTGCATAAATGTGCAAATCATAGTCAGTAGCTTAACATTGTAAGTCGCTTTGCAGAATAGTGTAAACTGAATAAATATCAATGTAAATGTAGTTTAAGTGGTTCAAACACACATAATGAATTTTAAGACCCAACACTCAACTTGAATTTTCTTTCAGATTCTCATATCCACGTTGGACAAAAACCAGAGGTTTGATCAGGAAAGCCAGTTGCATCCTTATCCGTGGGATCTAAAAAGAGAATAAAATTAAATTTAAAACCCCCACAATAGCATTATTGTAGTTGACAATTACATATAATTAACAATTATTTCAGCACATTGAACATAATCCCATAGAGGACTGAACGGAGCACGGAAAGGAGAACAGCACTACGGATGTTATGCCGAAACAGGGCAGATGCTGTGAAAAAAAGGCAACAGCACGGCTTGCTAACATCGTAACCTGATTGAGACGGCCCAACGAGAGACCTCTAACAAGCCAAAATGCACAACCTACCCGTCTAATCACAGGATCCAGAGAAACACGGCTGTGACCAATTAAGCTAATCGCATTTGGCACAAGAAACGGTGATATCAGAAACGCTGGACTCGGCCAACCCGTTTCTCCCCCCCCCCCCATGCTTTGTGGTTATTAGTTTTGACTTTCTGGGTTTCTGATGTTGCTATGTTCATCTATAGTTCTCATGTCTGTGCCTTTCCCAAGCACATGCAAGCAGAAAGGTACACAGTGCAATGACTTTGAGGTCATTTATGGCTTTGGTGTTTTCTTTATTGCATTTTTCTTCGAGGATGTGCTGAAGTATCATTTTTATTTAATACCAGTCCACCACATTATAATGCCTTGTTGTGGCATTCCAGTACAGTTCCATTCAAATAAATATACAGTACAGCACAATACTGTTAACAAAAAGGCTGTGTAGAAGTTAGAGAAATTTAGAAATTGATTACGAAAATCTCTCACATTGTGGCTCATGATAGAAGACAGCATTTCAGGGTTTATATCATGACTGAATGCAGACACGAGATTTGAGAGAACTGTTCTTTATGTGGGTCAAAAAAGAAATCTGAAATTGCCTTTTATATTTCCATCCCTGTGGTGGTTTAAAAGTGAAACCTATAACTGCATATATCAACTTGATGTACCTGACAGCGTTGGCAGTCAATGCATTTGATTCCCATAGGATCTATGACAGTCCTCTCATCAGAGTTCACAATAATTGAATAAAATCAATGTACAAGTTTCAACAGACAGAAATGTCAAAAATGATCCTCTACTCTTCTGGCCCACACCATGATAATGATGAATATCTATGTATTCAAATAAATATTTATTTTTTTGATGTTTGATGTTATATGGCAGCCAGTACAATAGATTTTCAGCTCTGAATATATTTGTCAGTCTTCAAGCAATTTTTGTTTGAATATTACAGTAGGAAATGCATAATTGTTTTTTCAGTTATATTTTATTTTTAAGTCCATTTTGTAATAAAATGCTTTTTAAAAAGGTGTAATAACCAATTTTTAATGAATTGCTGAATGGAAATATAATTAATTTCTTCCTACAGTTCATTGCTGCATGATCAAACTAATGTGGGAATGTGTCTGATCATGTGTTTAACTGGTAATTCTGATGTTCTTATGTTACATGACTTTCAAAAATCATTTTAAAGAAATTTTTAACCAATATAAATATTTTCTGTTGTATATTTAGGATGATATGTTATTTTCCATTTCACCCAGTATCCAAACACTGAGGAAATCAATTACCAGGGAGACCTGGGTAAAGAGGGCAACTCGTTCCAATTCTCCGTGTTCAAAAAATGTTTTCATGCAACGCGTTGAAAATCTCTTAAAATTCAAGTCATTATTCAAGTACAATATGAATTCATTTTTAGTAATGTAGGTTTTGCTGGTGCTGCAATCGTTTATATATGATTTTCCCTATGTGTAACTGTTGGCACATGTCCCTACTGGATGGTGGGTCCAGTCTTAAACACACCACATTCTGTCTGTAGATATGAGCTGCTGGGCCGCTCCTCTCCTGTGTGACGGTGGGGAAACACACAGAA
Source organism: Arapaima gigas (assembly GCA_900497675.1). Lineage (NCBI taxonomy): Eukaryota > Metazoa > Chordata > Actinopteri > Osteoglossiformes > Osteoglossidae > Arapaima > Arapaima gigas. The sequence goes on along the minus strand of UFQX01000171.1, from coordinate 274,931 downwards.
AAATGCCCAAAGGCTGGAGGCCTTCATTAGCCACAGGAGCTGCTGGAAGGTCACTCATCTCTTCATCTTTATTGAAGGCACTATTTTACAAAGTAGGTTTTTGCGCGTCCCTCGTGGCAGGTCTCACTGCGGAGCAGAGCACCAGAGGTTTGAAGGGGCAGGACCACCTGCTTGTGTGGCTCCCTTTAATTAATGACAGCAGCTGAGCAGTGGAAGATGCTGCTGCCACTGGTGTCAGACATTTTTTCCATTCTTTGGAAAAGTTGGCACTTATTTTACTTCCCTTTATCTCTTCCGTAGAGTTCAGTGCAACCCATTTGGATTTTGTCTGCTTGTTGTGCTACAAAAGTTCAAAAACTTGAAAGAAAACTGGATTTGCCATAAGTGAACACCTCGGTTCGCAGAAATCGCAGAGGAAAGGAACGTTTTAGTTACGCAGCCTGATAAACCAAATTGCGCTTTGCCGATTCCTTTCATGCTTCATCAACATTTTTCTCAGACTTCTAATGAAAGTTTGCATCTCGTGTTAAATTAGGCAGATAAAACAGCAATTATTTCTTCCCACACTGCTTCTTCATTGCTGTAAAAAGGACAATAACATGCCTCAGTGTCTTAAGTTTTTTATTTGTAAAGTGAAAAACACACATTATGTGTAATCTTCTTTTTTTTTGTATGCTTCCATGTTTACATGGTGGTGCCCTGTAAATATTCATAGCTATAAACCAGATAATAGCGATCATATAAATTTGCCATGATGTTATTCAGTGCACTGTTTAATAAATGACAAAATTTAAATTTGTTTAATTTAATAAAAGTGACAGACATTCTAATGAAATAAAAGGTTTAGTCCACCCTTAGAAATATCACAATGTGTGAAACCGGACATTAACGTGCTTACACTGATTTAAGCCAAAAAGCTTTTTATATTTGTCTAATTACATGTTTGGAGGCTCGGGTTCCATATGCAGCTGATTACTGACATTGTTTAACCACGGATCCTACTTTTTAAAGGGGTTAGAGGTCACAGTTGTCCTAAATTACTTTCCTCATTTTTTAGGGCATGACTGTATGCTTAGTTTGATGCTGTCCATTGCTTAATAGCCTTTTTGTCTTTTTTTGAAACTTCACACATAATATTTTAGATTTATTGACTGTTATGAATGCTACCATGCCAGTAGCAATCCCATTCTGCCAGGCCTCGAAGACTTACAAACAGGAAGAATAATTGGTAGAAGCTTAAGAAAGATGTGGCGATCACATGGAAAAAGTTGTGAAATATATCTCCCTGTAAAACTTTAGTTTTCCTAAAGGTAATTTGTCTAATTACACATAAGAACGTGCGACTCTCATCAATTTCGTAAATATACGACTATTAGTTTTCTTCTGACATAACTAGCAAGGAGAAATTCTTAAATATGCTGCACTTATCAGCATACAGCTAACAGCAAAGTTATGAAATGCTGAGGAAAAGCCAGTGATGATATATATCTCTAAGCTCTGTAAAAATGTGTTTGTATAATCGGACACATTTAGAAAGTCAAAAAGTGCTTACCCTAAAATATTTTCACACTGGAAAATTAATAGTTTTAAGCTGAGCCATTCATTTAGCAAATGTGAATGTTTAAAAGTAAAATGCAAGTAATATAATCTAGACATAGTTTAACATTGTACACATAATTTAAAAAAATATTGCATTTATGATTTTAATAGCTTAAATAAACTTTAGTTAGCAGCTGCACTAGAAGAAATAGAGAGAAAGAAGTCTACTTGGAACTGAAAAATAGCGTTCAGTTAAAAATAATACAGTTTGAAATATCCCAAATGCAGCTCCTCTTCTTTAAGGTTTGAATTTACCCCTTTGGTTTATGGCAAGCCGAACCTGAGAGGAAAACAAGTCTTTGGCAGACACTGCAGTTGAGCTAACTGAAATCTGCTTTCCATCACAGTAGAGGCCTGTGAGCGCGGGTACAATCCACAGTGCAGCGCCGCACCATTAATCTCCTCTTGCCCAGTGAGATGTTGCCATCCTGAGAAATCAGGCGCGGAGCGATGCTGGCACTTTCTGCCCAGTTCCATTTCTCAGTGACGGCTGTCAACCCCTTCCTGCCATCATAACTGTGGGCCTCCCAGACATGCAGCCATTGTGTTTTAGGTTTATTTCCTAATGTAAACAAATAAAATGCTGTTTTAAAATGAGTATCTTTTCAATTCAAATCAGCATCTTTTTGCTCTTGAAAAACAATCAGTCTAAACCGATTAATGTATGCTTTTAAAAGATTCAAAGCTTTAATCGTTTAAACTTAGGCTGAAGATACGAATGTCCTTGAGCAGCGTTATATATGTGTTATCCAGACGACAGCACATCAAAAGATGCTTAATACTCTCAGAGGAAGAGGTTGTTTTTCTTTGTAGTTCATTAATTACATCCCAGCAGAATACCTGTCTTGTACAATGTTTTAACAAAACCACACCAAGTCATTTCAAGAAAACTAAAGCGATGAATTAAAATTAAAATTGTACAATAAAGCGATACATTGACGATACACTGGAAAAGAACCTTGATTTTTTTTCCAAGTTGAAGCAACTACAAAAAAAAAAAAGTCTATAGCATTTTTAATTAAATTTCATAACCTCATTAGGCTGTTTCAATCAGGTCATTTCCTGCTTGTCCCTTGTTCAATAGATACAACCAAACTGAGCGCAATCACTTAAAAATAAATACCAGCAGCACTCGCTGTAGTGAGCGCTCCCCACGCTACTAGTCACTTTCAGCATAGCAGTGCACTGCCGGCGTATAGCGGCAGCGCTGAGAAAGCACCTTATGTCATCCTGTAAAAGCGGAGATCAGCGCACCTGCTAATTATCATCTCCAGCTGGTGAGTTAAATGGAGATCTGTTTTCCTGTGCGACCTCTGACCGGGACACACTTCAAAACATGTTTGGGAGTTAATGGGGTAGACTTTAATGAGGTGCAATGCAGTGCCCCCGATGGCCTAAAGCAACCGGACAGAGCGCTTTAATCCAACGCCATCTTCCCTTGATCGTGACTATTGTGGAAAATACCTGCAGTGCAAGTGCTCAGCGTAGATACATCACAGCTCCTTGTGTGTGTGTGTGTGCGTGTGTGTGTATTCCTAGCACACTGTGGTTCTAATTGGACGCACCATGGGACTTCCTCTTTGATTAGATCATAGCCATCGTGACTTTACACTAAAAATGTCACTGCCAATAGATTTGTCACCTGTAGAGCTAAGCCTCTCTCTCTGGTGCCTTGTTTGTGTCTTGTTAGTTTCATTCAAAGTGTAATGATTAGTTTGAGTTCAGTGACCTTCACTGCATTCCAGATGAGGTGAACATGCAATAAGCACAGCAAAATTATCCACTTAATGCTTAGTAGCAGTAACTTAAACTGCAGTTAGTTTTGTTGCTGTTTTAGTTAGTTTGACTGGCCCCTGTGTGTATACACACACACACACACACACACACAATAATTCCTTGGGATCCAAATTTAATCGGTTCATGAAAATTAAACAGATATCGAATTTTTCAGATACCGAATTATTGTCTGTGCGTGTGTGTCTATATATATGGTATACTGTAATATGTATATGCATATGGAAGCCTTTGTATATGTGTTGAATGATGATTTGCAAAACAGCTTTACAGACACATCAGTAGTCAGCAAAACTTAATAGGTCATGCTGAGTGACATGTTTATATTTAACTTTGTTAAGTAATATTCAGTGTTTCTGTATTTTAGCTCATACATGGACTCAATTCTGTGTATGTATCCCATATGTACACTACAAATGTACACATAACTGTTTCAATTGAACATCATACCAAGCTTACCTATTACAGAAGGGATATCAAACAAAAAAGCAGAAGTGTTTCATCATTTTCAACTGTTAAATCTCCACAAAGTTTTGTTGAAATATTATATAGCGATGATGTCCTGTTGTAAGGAAATGTATTGTCAGGCTGGGAAGGCTGTTAGTTGCCTACATTGTGTGCTTGGATTCTTGTTATTGTCATATTTACACAAAAATATATTGCCCTGTTCTGAGAGAAAAGATAATAAAAGAAGCAACTGATCTTTACTTTAAAAAATCTTTAATCTTTAAAAAAAAATGATGTGAAGCCCCTGATTTGACTAATTATTGTGGTAAAAATAACTGAATGAGGAGCCCTGCTGTCAAAATAATCAACATTTATTATTGCATTTATTTATTTAGCACACACTTTTTTCCAACATGACTTACAGTGGCAGGCTTAATACAGTGATTTATCTGGTGATACAGCAATGTCATTTTTACAATTCAACACCTTGATCAGTGCCACTACTGATCAAGGCAACTACAGTAGGAGGTGGAATTCCAGCTTTTAATCCAAAGCCACCACCGGTTTATTATTTTAATTACTATAATTGTTGTCATTGCACAATAACATATATACTACTACTGCAACGACAACAGAGGCCTTGAGTAGGAGCCACTCAGCACTGGCACATTGCCATTGACACCCCTCCTGCCTTGATCTCAATTAACAAACACTGCAGGTGATTCCAGCGAAACAGCAGATAAACCTCCACAAAATGGGAGTGGTGGGGGATTCTGTCTGACCTGTAAATATGACACTTCACACTTTGCTTACGACTGTCTCTCTCTACCCATTTCAGAAGCATTAATTTAACATTTTCCGCTTTCTTTCCTCCTCACTTTCCACCCTCATTATTTCTTCTAGTATTTCCTTAATGCTGTTATTGTGCCTTGTAAAGCACACTTGGTATATTTAACCATGTACATTGATTGGAAATTGATCAGTATCATTATCACAAAATATGTGGGTATTTAGACATAACATGTTACACTGGATACAATTATTATTTACCATGGTGACATGACATATAATAAAATATTCTGTTATCTAGATTCCATGTTATGTCCATATTAATACCATAACAGAGTAAACACACAGTGGCATGCATATGTCTTGCAAACAGGTGGAAAAACAGAAGTCTTTCTAAAAAATAATTAAAAAAACATTCTTGGATAAACATTTTTCTTGCCTTGTTAAAAAATGACAGGCTTTGCACCAGGGTATGTTCACTCAGGGTTCCAAAATGTATTTTTTGAATTCCTTGTCACTGGTAGTGCAATGAAAGAAGACGTGAAACTTTTTTGTTTTTTTTAGTTGCCGATTCGGCAAATGCCTACCAGGCACATCTTGACAGCAATGCTGGACTCTTCTGATACACTCCGAAAAGCTGGTGGCATTCTTTACACACTGCAAGCCCAGCAGGGCTCTGCCAGGCTGCAAGTACCTACTGAGGTAATCACAGGCCTATAGGGGACATGCTGAGGGCCACAAGACCCTGAACTCCAGGTGAAACACAACCTACGTAATACTGTGTAGTTCTACTATTCAGCAACTAAACCTGAATATCTATGCCTACAAATAGGAATGCAGACAATGACAGGTCTATTTTTATTCAACTTCAATATATAAGCAAACAAACATTGTGACTGATTGAATTGACTGAACTAATTAATAAACAAGGAAACCCGAGGATGTCGAGGACCAGCAAACCGGAGTTCATTATTAATTCCATTAGGGAGTTGAACTCACATTGGGCTGCGGGATAATAGGTTTACACTGTATGAGTATTTCTATGTGTGTCATCTCTGTCCAAATATAGAGGCTGACTCAGCAAAAACTTACAAAGGTGCTCTTTTTTATTTTACATTGTCATGAAGTATGTAATAATGACGGCGTGAAACTGCGACTCTGTAACTTGTTAATTTACACCCCTGAAGGTAATCTGACAGTGGAATTTGGATTAACATTATATACATGTGTGATGGAAGGGGCTGGGAGGTAAGATCCCTGGGTTGGTAATGTTCTATAAATCTGTTTTATAGGCAGAAATGTTGTTTGACATTGTAAAAATACATTTTTTTGTTAATGACATTTATTTAATGAAGTATACATTTCATGTTAAAACTGGAATACATTTTCACAGCTTTGTCAAGATTAAATACATTACACATGTTTTACAGCTGGGAGAATAAATAATTTAAGATAACATGGTGGTGTGGAGGGTAGCGCTTGGGATATTTGGGTGTGGGTTTGAATAAAGCTTTGGTTTTTGTCAAGTTTGTGGGGTCTCCCAGTGTCTGTTTGTGTTCCAGTTTCCTCGCACCGTCCAAAAATGGGTGGTTAAGGTTTAATTTGTCACTGTAAATTGCTTGTGTGTGTGTGTGTGTGTGTGTGTGTGTGTGTGTGTGTTTGTGATGAAATGTGATACCCAGAAATGCACTGATGTCGCAACCAGGGTGTGCCTAGCATTGGGCCCAGTGATTCCGGAATGGGTTCTTTGATAAATGTATGTGGTAAATGAAATCGAGTTACTATAACACATTAAAATAGTTCACTCCAAAAAGTTTACACCTTGTTATTTACATATTGAATTCAACAATCCTTTGTACAATATCAGAGCAGATGTTGCAAAAAAACTTTTTTCTGCACTGTGTTTGTTAGCACAAACACCACTAGCTGCCGGTGGTGTCATGGTTATAACAGCTTTGGTCCAATTGAAACACCCAGGTTTGAATCCCACCTCACCTCCTGTTGTAATCCTGTTGAGCAAAGAACTTACTCTGATTTGACAGAGTAGAAATTATCTTGCTGGTAAATCAAGTTGCTTGGGAGAAAAGCATCAGCTAAATATAAGAAGTAAAAAAGTTTTGTGTTAGTGAGCCATTATTTTTAAAATCAAATTTATTAAGGAAAATGATGGCATATGGACCAAAACTTGTTTCAGCAGTCTGGTATTACTTTTTAATGTAATCATAGGACAAATAACAATATTACAAAATTTCATACCAACTATGACTCAGCCAAATAAAACTTTAGTTTCTGACAGAAATGTTAAATGTGCATACTGTACTTCCAGAATGGTCACTACAAAGTTTTACTGAATTCGACTTTATTAAGTAGTGAAACCTTTCTTCTTTTTATTACATGTTTTCCTTTCACCCTGTAGTGTCTGGCAAGAGGAAAGGAAGCAAAAACACCCTGAAACTGACAGTACAAGAACATATTGTCTGATTCTGCAGTGATATGCTGGCAGCAAGATAGGAACCACAGCAACATAAAATCCCTGAAAATTTATGTTAAGGCAGTAGTACATTCAAGAAAACAAATTGTAATAAAATACAAAAAAGGCGTTTAATTAGGAAAGTTCTGATTATGCTGGTTCTTGACAGGTCTAAAGAGTTATTACTTGTTGATTTATTTATGTTTAATTATTTTTTTCTTGATGACTGTTATTTGGTTGGCACCTATTGCAGCTTTCTCTGTTCTCTGCAATGAACAAAATCAACAGCTTTAATAATTCTGTGTCTTGTCTGAGTAGCTGTTCCACATGAAAGCAATGATTCAAAAGGCACATTTCAGTGTGTTATTGCATGGATTTATCTCTCTCTGAGTGTAGCAGCGATATACTGTGGTGCTCTGACCGTGAACCCAGTGTGGTTGGGGCAGGGGGGTGCGGGCGGGCGGCCAAGCAAGCATGGGGGAACCATGTCAGCAGCAGCCTGCTTTCCGTCATGTCTGCACGCCTCTTCACTTGCTGGGGTACAGCAAACAGCCCTGCTTGAGCCAAACATCAGCCCTTGAGTCAGTGGCCCAGTGGAGAAAGACCACATTCACGCAAAAATTTACCGCAGTATACTGTATTTGCCTGACTTTAACATCAGTTCACAACATCATGCAGTTTTATTTTCAGACAATGAGTCACTGGGAAACTACAAACAGACATTTGCAAGTATTGTGCATAGATAACTATAAACATCTAATCAGTCTGAGGATAAGTCCGTTAAGTGCAACTGTTATTACTGTATTTTTATCCTCTGCAATACCTGACTACTTTCCTGCCACTGACTGCAGACCTACCTATATCCAATGTACTTAAGAATTGCATTGCAAATATACTCATTACAAATATACACATCAAATTTAAGTGTACAAAATTAAACAAGTTTAAGTCTGTATGACTCATTTCTTTCCATGGTAGACAGTTTTTTTATGGTGACACATTTTCACTTAATATAATATTACCATTTATAATCAGTTTCTACGCTTTTTTGTTGCTTCTGCTTTTTCCAGTAATTTTTTGGTTATTGTTGTTTATAGTATGTGTGGTAGTCAGCATACCTGAGGAAAACTGCAATTTATGATAAATTTATCTATTCTTAACTGAAAATCCATTCATTAGCATTATTGACTTTATCCTGGTCAGGCTCACAGCAGTCCAGAGCCTGTCTTAGAATCACTGAGCACTCACTATGGAACTTGACACTTAAAGAAAAACCCAGCCATTGCAGGGTGGCCACATGCATACAGTTATACGCTACAGGCAATATGAAGTGACCAATAAACCTGAAATGCATATCTGTGGGAGGAAACCAGAGCACTCCCAGGAAATTCACACGGGAGAACATACAAACTCTGTACAAACTGAGCCAGATTCAAACTTGCATCAGTGCAGCCCAAGCCCTGTGAGGGAACAGCAGCAGCACTACTTATGACACCATTGTGCCACCACATAGATTTAAAAAAGTTAAGCATATTTTAGATTGCTAATTCTAAGGTTGGTTTTTTTATATTCAGGAATGGCTTTGCCTGCCTAACAGTGAACACAGTTTAGGAATTTTGATGTGCAATTATTTACTCTCAGTCATAATGAGCTGCCCAAGATGTTTTTCTTTATTATTATGCAGAGCTGAGCCTGCATAATGTGAACAGGGATTTGTGAGCTTTGCTACAGTGTTAACACACAATAATAATGATTTTAATTGGAGTAGCTTGACACTATTTTTTTCTATTCAGAGCCTTGCTAGTTGTAATGTAGACAATGATGTCAAGCACAGATTTAATAAAAAAATCTGAGGTGACAGCTAAAGATATTATATTAATTTAAATTACACAGAAATCCTGCCAAAAGTACAAATTATGTCTTGTGGTGTTGGATTGAAATTGCAAATAGCCAAAGTTACAGCTACCATACTGTTGAAACAATGTAGTCATTTAAAAATTGTAATGTTTCTCAGAACTGTGGAAAGTATAAAGTAATGCAGTGTGATGAAAATATCCCTTTTTGAAGGCTCCTTTATGAAAACCTTTTCATCGATGGATATGTGGTGAAGTTGGCCTGTACAGGTATCCCCTTTCTTATGAGTGTAATACTTTCCTGGAAATTGGCTTCTAAGGTGAAATTTCATGCATCATTGCTGGTGCTAAATTTGAAATTTCCCCCCACATTTGGCTCATTGTTCATAAATGCAAAATATTACTATAGTATTTGATTGCAATTCAGTAAAGAGTAATAAGTAATTTCACTTGTATTTCAGGGGATACCTGTATTTATGGACCCTACATAAGTGAGCAAAGGATGTTTGGATAGAAATTAACTTTATTTTTTAAAATTATGTTTATTGGTCACAACAATATATTCAGGCCGAGACATTGCACCTCCATGTACATCCAGAGAGGGTCAAATGGTTACAGTTTTGGTTACATTGTCATACAACATTGTCTAATAATAATAACTTTCTAATAAGTTCTAGAAAGGTGCCCAGATGCTCCAAAATTGTTTAGAACTATTGTATAGGTCAAATGTTGATTTTTCAAGTGGGTAGAAGTTAAACACTTCAAACATTCACGTATTTACAGTAGGAACTGCTGCAGACCAGTGCTTTAAAATGCATTTCTCTGCTAAGTGTGTCAGAGTGAACAGCCTATGTTCCATGACCTCATCAAAAAGAGGGTTTGAGTTGTGATTTAGCAGCAGAATTGTAGGTAACAAGTCAAGCTTCACACTGAAGGTCTTTTGAATGGTTGAGTGAATGTCTTTTCAGTAAGCTTGTATCTTGTCACAGTCAGGTGTATCAAAGTGCCAGGAGCAACTTTGCATTAAAACACATCTGTGATGCCCCTGGGAACATCCTATGGAGGTGCACTGGGCAAAGGTAGATTCTGCTGATGAACTTGAAGTTTTGCATCTTTCTGTAAATTTTGAAGAATGTGGCAGTGCTTGGATGTATATCCTAGGACTTATATTTTCTGTGACACAAAGCAGAAAATGTAATTTCTCACAAGTGACTGTGCTTTGATAACTTTTTGTCTGTACCGAAAGTTCTTTGTCTGTTGTTGAATTTATTTTTGTTAACTTTCACTTTTAAAAGTAAAGTAACTGCTAATTCAGTACAATTGAAAAAAATAAGCAGGTGGTGTAATGGTTAATAGCTTTTCCTGTAGACTCTAAGCACTCAGGTTTGTATCCCACCACCTCCTATAGTACTTGTGAGCATAATACTTATTCTAATTTGAGAACAAAACAGTTGTAGAAATATGTGAATAAATGTAAGTAGCTTAAGACTGTGTGTCACTATGGATAAAAGCGTCAGCTAAAAAATGTGATTTGGTGCTGGAGTTCAACTGCAGACTGGCACAGGAAACTTTACTTAAAGATAAACTGTTTAGTCTGTATTTTTTTACTTTAATTCTTTACCTTATCCTGGTACTGTGATAAAGGCACATCTAATAAATTAATCCGAGAAGGCAAAATATTTCACAAACATCTTAATGTTAATATTATTAATACTTCCTAACTTAATTGAAGGAGAGTTATTAACTTTACAGTGATTTAATATTTTGTAAAGATGTGCCTTCTAGCTTTGTCAGTTCAGGGAAGGAACCTTGACCGAGGTTAATATAACAGCAGAAGGATTTAAACCTATGGCCTTTGATTACAGCATGACAGCCAGAACCACTAAGATACCTGCTGTTATTAAATAAGGAAATGAGTAAGATATGCTGATTTTCTTCCCGATATTTTTAATATGAGAAATGAAAAATGGAACATTTTGATACTGTATGTCATTCTTTCCTAGGTATATCATGTGTTATTTTATCAAAGTGATATCAAAGATTTGTTTTTGGTGTGATAAACCTGAATGCAGTTGAATGGTTTTCACCAATAAGAAGCATCCTTCAGTGCATCTGCAAGAACACACATGCTGATGCCGTATGCAGGCTGCAGCTCATCCTCAATGAAGAGAAGGTTTGATTATTTTAATGCTGTTCACTTTTTTGCAGGAAAGCCTCTGGCTATAGTCTCTCATGTCCTACGGACCCAGCGATTCCTCTTTCTTGTTTGCATATCTTATCAATGAGCCACTGTTTCCTTCAAAGCCGTAGTAACAGTACGTATGTTTTCATTATGTTGACTGCTTTGATATCCTGCACAGATGACTTGGCTTTCACATCCAATGCTAATATATGAGCTGTAGGTGTCTGCCCTCATTTACTTTAAACAAAAGCCAGAAATAAGGCAGTGTGTGCCTTTATAACATGTAGCAAAGGATCCATGTCCTGTATCTATCTCAAATTTCATAGTTATACATGTGAAATATATGAAATGGTTTTCTTATGTAGCTGCATGAGGTTTGATCACAAATATGTCAGATTGTGAATTCAAATTCCATGATTTTGCTGCTCCTTTGTTCATGCATTAGCCATGGAGTTTTGACTCATATATTGAGCTCAATCTCTGCAGCACAAAAATATGCATCCTCTGATTTTAGCCAAGTCAGAACTCTCATGATTTTGTTCAGAAGACTGGACTGTATATGTTTTTGAAATAAAGTTTTTGAAACGAAGTAGCAAATGTCAACATAACTGCATCCTCTGACAACTACCAGTCTACCATATCTACCATATTTTGCACATTGATATAAATGTACACTTGTCAGATGTTTAAACATAGCTTGGTTCAAACTTTCATTTTTTTGATTTCATAGATGCTTGGTGCAAACTGATGTCATTAGTTGTAAAAAGTGAAACAAATAAAACTGTGTTATGGTGTGTTCACGGTAGAGTTCTGTTTGGACATGAGAACATGTGCATGCAAGGCAGTAGGCAGAAAATCTTATAGCACCATCTATTTAGTGTTCTTCCTGGAGTGTAGAAGTCCTGTGTTCAGCCTGAACTGCCTAGGAAACAAAAAATCTGAGGTAGATTGGAGAGATTCAATTCATATAAATACAACTTGTATTAAGAAGAATTATACAGAGATAATGTTTTATGTAAAGAATTAGGCAAACTGTTTTGAAAGCACTTTTCTGTCTGAAATACAAGATGCCTGAACAAAGACCAAATGGCCACAAACTGTGGAGCAGACAAGCAGACCATTGTAGATAAACTTAGCGACATTCTAAAAGGTCCATTGTTTTGCTCATAAGCTTCTGCAGGATCTGACTCTACTGCTGCCTGTGAGATGAAGGATGAAATTGTTTCCAACACCCTTATTGTGGATTAGAGAAAAAATTTAATATCTCAACGCAGTGGCATTTTCTCCAGTGATCAAACTGACAAATCCATATTTAGTTGTTTTCAAATCCAAGAAACCATACTGGAAAGCTTCCCAGTAAGCTGAACTATTGCAGTAAAGGCTGCGCTCAGTGTGTGAAATATTAAGGTCTTAGCGGGAGGAAGTGGAAGACTGTCTTCCACCTGCAACACCTCCCCCAAGAGTCTTGGGAGGGGAGGCAGGTTGGGTTTAAAAGGAAGGAAGACAGATGGTGGATGAGAAGAGAGCTGCAGAGTGATCCCCTGAAAAGCGTCTGGATTTCTGAAAAATGTCCATTGCGTTGACATGGTTTAATGACAGGGTGGTATTGCACGTGGACATGGTGGTCTTTTCATGTTCAGCAATGGAGAGGCAATGCTCAGAGTCAGCCTATCCACAAAATACATTATCCCAGTGAAATTATTTAAAATGTATTATTAAATATAATTAATATATCTATATAAACATATAAAAATATATGAGTAATCTCCAGTTTAATAACTAGTTCAGAATAGAAAAAAAGCTTCTGTTAATTAACAGGCAAATGCAACAAGTGCTGCTTCTATAATCAGTTGACTAAAATAACAAACTAAACGGAAACTTGAACGTTTACATGTAGTAGCGTAATATGTTAGGATAATATAAATATTCAAAACATACAGAAGACTATTCTTAAGACTTGCTCCGAATGTACACTTAAAAGCAGTTCTATGATCTCTTAATTAATGCCAGTATGTATCTATGTGAAGCGATGGTGATTTATTAATAATTGCATAATTATGGTGGTCCCGAAAATTATTCATATTCTTGACAATAATTAACAGAAAGCTGCATCACATAAACAGAACATATACATGGCTATGAGGTGTCATTAAAAAAATCTGGGAAAAAAATCAGGTTTACATTTAAATACACCTGCTTAAAAAGGAATATTTATAGATGACCAATACAGTGTTTTATTCAAAAATATAGGTTTCAGAATTAATGGATTCTTCAAGTTACATTTTGTTATTTGTTATTACATTTGTTATTTTTGAAAAGGAAATATGCAGAGGAATTCAGATACTACAACTAATTCCTAAGGGTTCTTTTTTGGACATTCTGTGTCACTAGGGTATATACAAGAATTAACACATGTGAGAAAACTTTTTGTTAGTGTTTTTGTCAACTTTTGTCATTTTTTAAGTTTTTTTCTCTATGCTGTTTTTAAGTCCTGTATAGTTTTCTTAGATGCTTCTGTTTAAAGACCTTTTAAATGGGATGAATGTAAAAAATATAACAGCAGTTAAGGTCATTATGAAGCAGTGTCACAAAATAAAACAGCAACATTGTTTTTCTACCGTCGACACCAGTGAAGTAGACTACGCAGGTTACTGCAATTTATACAAAGCTGATTCAGCTATGCCTCCTTTGTATAATTCCTTATACAGTTCTCTCTGTTTATCTTACAGTTTCCTTAAATGTGTACGGCTCAGCTGTGTTTGCCAAGCATCACACTCCTCATTCATGGCAATGTTCTAGTTAAGACTCACTTGAATCTTTTCCCTCTTAATTAGTTCCATTATTCCCTCAGTTGTTGATGAAGCTGGAAAATAAATACCAAAAAGGTGCTGTGGCAAAGGTCTTCCAATTAGGCTCCACAGACGTTGGCCAAGCTCCGCCCCTCCCCCACCCGGCCCATGCCGAGCCCTGCTTGAGAGAGAGTGGTAACAGGACCCCGGGGATGAAATCAGAGAGGGGGGCTGGACTGCAGTCTGTGGACAGTGCTGGGGGTGTATCCTTCTCACTCTGACAGCCTCACACTCAGTTATGTCCAATGAATATTACTGTGCAAATGTATGACATTTTTACATACAAAACTGCAGAGAAAATAATAGTCTTTATGTTGGGAAGACACAGTAAAGCCACACAATAGAGCAGCTAATAAGTATTATTTAATTTTTTTTGATTAATTGCAATTCTCAAATAGGATATATGAGAATGTATAATATAATTAATATAATAATATAACATATTAATATATATATATATATAAATCCCTGCAGATCAATCTGATGAGCCATGCTGTAAGTATCGCCTTTTACTGGCAATCAAAGAGTAAGCAAGACTCAAAACACCTCTGTCTTGTTTGTTACAAGTGCCAAAAGAAAGGAAGGAGCTCCGCGAAGACCATTTGTAGTCCCTGGGGACTGTGACCATGAGAGGGGGCTGGGGTGGGCAGTGCCACACCACTTTTAGGGTTAGACTCCAATGATTGAGCCCAACAGATGGAACGCCTTGGGCCAAGACCAGCCGAGTTTCTGCTTATTAAAGATAGTCCCCTTTTACACACACACACACACACACACACACACACACACACTGAATCAATCAATACTTTTTTTGCTCAGATTGTCATATTTTTTGCAAATGATCTGAAAAATTGTCTGTTTTTGGTCTGCACTCTATAAATAATTTTGGCATTCAGCTGCACTGCACTGACGCACTTTTAGCAATATTGAAAGCTAAATTTTGACTTCTGAAAAGAAAAAAACAAAATACTGATTTATTTTTCAGACTGCTGAAATTGGGGAAAATGTTAAAAGAACAACGGTAATGAGTTTAATTTGTTTCTTTATCAGTTTTAGTACAATGTGCTGTTTGTTGGCTGGAATGTAACAAGAAGACCAATAAAGTGATCCTGTCCTCTGTTCATTTCTATGCAGTGTAAAATAAGGTGGTGCCAAAGCATAAGCACAGGCATTAATAATAATTTATGTTCCTGGTATTAGAGCTTGACCAACAGTTAAGTTCTATTCCCATCTCTTCAATAGTTCCTTTCTGTAGACCATGACTTTTTCCATCAGCTCTGCCTGTGAGAGGCGTTCTAAACAAACACACGTATACTGTACACACCTTCACACCCTTTAATTATTAGTAATGGAAGTACAAATTGCCCCGTAGATTTTTTTGTCCGAGTGCACCACTGATCAAGAATATGGTTCAGTTTCAGAACTGTAATAGGAACAACCAAAGGTAGAGTTATACGACTGAAAACTTTGGATGAAGACATGGGGTTAAAGTATTTTAATCATATATAAGCATTTTCAAACTATGCATTGCTCATGGAAAAACATAGACGGATGCCTCTGCTGTAACTAAAGTGCCATCTTCTGGAGACTCCCACAAAACATGGTCCCTGGATGCTCAGCATGTATGGAGTCTAACACCACTGTTGTCCCTAGTACAAATGCCTCCTTTTGGATGGCATCTCTGCTTGTGCAAAGTATTCTGCTTTAAGTTCCAGTGGTGTGTTCACATCTTCCAGGTACATTATTTGAAATTACTGTACACTGTGCTGAAATTACATCACTACATTATGCTTAAAAAATCCTTTTAACATAAAATATCTTAAATACAGGGTTTACAAGGTTGCAAGTTTGAACATAACAGTATAGCCCTCCTGTATTATCTACAGTTGCTAAAAATTCACCTCACCAGTCTAATTTATTGATGTAAAACAGGTTGAGTTCAAAACACTTTTAGGAACAGCTCATTAGGTAAGGTGTTGCACCAAGGGGCAGTCTTCTTCATCCAAAATCCAAAGAAAGGTTTCTTTCTTTCACATCAACACTGCTTGAAATGGACTTCATTAACATGCTATATTTGCAGACAATATTATAAAGTCTGTTCAACCTAATAATCAGTCAAGCGATACCAGTAACTATACAAGGAATGAACATCAAAATCATAACAACTGACCTTTCGTGTGTGGGTCAGAAAGGGCTTTATTTTCCTAGTTAGATGACCGTTCAGGTGCGGGTGAAACACTGAGCAAAGACAGAAAAGGCAACATAATTCCAAATTTTTCTTTTGTCACTGTATAGTTGAAAGCAGTGTTATGGCCACACAATAGCTGACTGAACAAAATGACTGAAGAAAAAATGCATCGCTGTACTAAATAGCTATTGTTAGCCCTCTTGTGTCTTGATTCAACTGCATTTCCATGTCAGTTTTTCCGTTTATTGATTTTACAATGTTATAAAGCAGGCCTGACATTGAATGGATTCAACCTGAACTATTATTAGCTCATTAGCTGCTTCCATTTTGAAAGGGAAAATTCCCCTTGCAATGAGCTAGATCAAAGGATAGATACAGAAGTATTTCATTTGGTCATGAATAAACAGTCACTGCCTGTCACTGTCAGCGTTCCTCCTCCTTCTGGGTGCTGCAACTTAAATAAATGTGTTATTTTAATTGGTTGATTAAAGTCACATTATAACTAAAGTCAGGTGGTTGAGGTTACTGTCCCTGACAGGTTACTACAGAACAAGAAACAAACACACCAACAATTAAACTAAATTTTAGGCCATTTATTTTCCAACCATAAGATATTTAGATACTTTGATACCAAAGAAATTGAGGAACTGGACTCTGGGAACATTAACTCTATTTTTATGTAGTCAGAACAGTAGCACCCACAGAGCATCGCTACATGCCAAAATTGACGAAAACATCAGGTGCACCCGGGGCCAGCATCTGCATTGTAATTCCCCACAAATGTGAATGTGTCACTATTTACATACACTGAACTGCAATACATGATAGGAGAGCCACAGCTTCACCCACCACAGTTGTAATGTGCTCATTACATAAATTCAGCATATGGTTATATTACGTCTTACCTATGCATGTTGTATCTTATCTATGTGCTTACTTGTAGTTATTATTGCAATATTCACAAATTTATGTTGCAAAAATGTTCTAAAAAATCCAGTCTGGATGCACTTACTTTCCATATGAGTTATTGGGAAACAAGCTCTGGATGGCATTAATGCAAAAATGGCAAAGGCAAAAATAAATTACTATGTGGCTTGCATTATAGTTTTGGTATTCTGTATGGCCCCTTTAAATGGACATGACAGCTCCATGCAGGTGCTTTTGTAATTTCTGCCTCTACATTGATGTCTTGAGTGAAGATTTATGATCCTGACTCAAGAATCCATTTTTTTTTTGGAACTTGTAGCTTAAGCCCCATGTAGCGCTGTTCATTATAACCTCCAGGTACCACTGGACTGTTCATTCCAAACATGTGTTTTAGTTTATTTAAAGTCTGGACTAGCTAGAACACATGTTTCTCCTTGTTTCTAAGAGGATGTATGTGCTTCCTGTTTGCACAAACCTTAAGGAACTAAATTTTTATGAACCTTTTTGATATTCTAGTTGTGTTCAGTAACTTCTGTGTGGCTGATGTGCTATCTACAACCACTGTATGTCTACAAACGTATCAGCAAATATCCAAAGCAAAGTAACATTTAACACCAAATGGTTGTAACTTAAATATTTCTGTGTCAAGTCCCAGGAGGGGCCCTACATTAGTATCCTAGAAAGGTACTTGACCTGGATTTCTCTAGAAAAATAACCAGGAACGTAAATGGACAAAAGTTTTAACAGTTTTGGCTGAATGTGGGCAACCAGCCAACGAACAAATGAACCAACCAAATAAATGAAACTTAATATTTGGACTTTTGGGAACTGCTTTTATTTCACAAAACATTTGTGCTCTTTGGCCAGTTGGGAGGTCATTCCTTCTCAGGCTCTTTCACCTGGTGATGCACTAACAACAAGATTTTGCCTGCTGTCATGACAGATACCGCACGGATGATGGTGTGCGCTCCTTGAACATATCGACAATTTCTTCAGCATCTAGTATCACTTCTTTACCCTACATGTTAACAGGATTTAGAAAAAAAACTACATTTGGGGTGGCTAGGAGTCCTTGACATGTTATACTAGAAAATATAATAAGGCAATCATAAATATACCTATAGAGAACATGAAGCCAAAATGCAACGAAATGATTCATAGTGTATAACAATGTCACATCAAAATTCAGTGAAGTCTGTGTATTTAACTTCACACTAGGACATGCGGTATATGCTGTTTCCTTTTTGTAACATAATGAATATTGAAAGGGTCCGTAGATATTTATAGTAGTGACATAAAATCAAAATAAATCTAATCAATCCAACCTAATTTAGGCCTAAGCCTAAGTAAATCATTAATTTTTGATTAATGGGCCATTGTTAAGAATGTCATGTGTACAAGGAATGATGTCACCTGGTACTGTGATTTCTTGCTGCTTTTATTGTTTGTAGAATTTTACAATGTCTGCATTAACATAAAAAATCCCCCAGGAGTGTGAATTGTTGTCATGACTTTGTTGCAGATGACAGCTGAGGGCCTGGACACATGTCAGTAAGCAAGTAGCTGACATCGAAGTCTTTGAATTTATACTTCAGGTTGTGGCTGTTTTCTCTGTTTTCTTTGGGGTATTCGGACACATCATGGCATGTGTGCCCCTCTGCACCAATTTTCCCTGCTAACAACAGTGACATAAGTAAGTAATGGTCCACTCCTTGTTTTAGCACTAAATGTAGTGTACAGTGCCACCTGACTTGTGTTTTAATGACATTGAGGTAATGACATAAACTGGTGTAATTTGATCAGTTTTTTTATGGGTCTGATGCTTGGCAAATGCACTACATTGTGAGCTGAAAAAACCAAAAGAGAAGAATACATATGTACATAAATAAACGTCTAGTTAAGCTTAGTTATTTAACGTTATTTTCACATACACAAAGAAACCAACTTTTGTTGCCTTGGAGAAACTGTTGTTCTTGACAATTTCTCAGGTTTAGCCATTAGCTATATCAGTGCTGCCATCTAGTGGGGACTCTATATACACTTAACTTGCTTAGCTTTTCCAATATCAAACAATTATTCATCATATTTCTCAAATGGATGCATTAGGAAATAGATATATGGATTTTATGTACAATCCATTTTTATTATTTTAAAAACAAATCAGTGGTATTTATGCGAAATATTTACTCTGTTCTGTCACTTTTTGTTTTCATTTATGGAATCATTCATGGCTATAGCATGGTAAATAAATAAAGAAAAATAGAATATTTTTCAGTACAACCAGCCAAAAGCAGAGCAGTTAATTCATACCAGGACTCCTGCTGGCATCCCTCACAGGCACAGTGGTATTTCTCTAAAGAAAATGGCTGTAGGTCCTGCATTTTGCTGTGCTCTTAAAGCAGATGCTAGAAGAGTTGCAGCTTTTATGTAGCAAAAATAAAAATAACGACCTTGAAAAGGCTCCCTGCTGCAGATCACTGAATCTGACTGAGCAGCAATCTTATTTACTGCTTAAAGTTGGCATGGAAGTGAATCAAACACATGTTAAAACTCCAGCACATGGATTTGGACAGGTGGGTTACATCTTACCAGATGACTCTTTTAAGCAGATTAACTTGCTGTCTCTCACCAGGTCTTTTGTGATTACTGCAGTTAGTGATTTTAGTTCTGTTCCCTTGTTCTCCAGGCTGATGTATAAACGTCTTTGGAGGTTTGTTTTTAGTCAGACATTTTGTTCTTTTTCATATTTAAAATGTAAATGTCTCATTAAGGCTCAGCTACTGCACACACACACACACACACACACACACACACCAATGTAAAAGAAATTAGCACACATACATTCACACTGTCTTGCAAAAACATAGAGCCAGTGAAAGCAGATAAAGTCTCTTTCCATTAAATGCAATTTTAATGGCAAATAACTTTTAGTTTCCCTTGTTGTGATTGCAGATACTTCTTCACATTTATTTTCTACAACATGCAATGTGGCATATGAAATACAACAGGAAACAACCCATGACAACAAATCACAATATCTTAACGTTAAATAAAATACTTGCATACAAACCTTTATTGTTTAGTCAGACTATAATACCCATTTTCTGTTGTGATTTTTTGCTACTATGTTTCAGTTTAATTTAGGTTTCTTAAAGATAAATAAATAAAGAAAATGTGTTGTCAATATGAATACAGTCTTAATTTACATTTGTAGTGTTGCTTATTGCTATTAACTTCTGATAGTA
This sequence comes from Arapaima gigas, assembly GCA_900497675.1. Classification (NCBI taxonomy): domain Eukaryota; kingdom Metazoa; phylum Chordata; class Actinopteri; order Osteoglossiformes; family Osteoglossidae; genus Arapaima; species Arapaima gigas. Next base: position 254,588 of record UFQX01000171.1, on the reverse strand, counting down.
TGGAATAAAAAAGTAGGTTATACATTACTTTGTAATGAACATATCAGAAAGCACTACTGGTTTAAAAAAAAACAAAAAAAATCTTGAGGGGTGTGTTCCCCCTCCTCAAAAATACTGTAAGGAACAAAAACGTGAAAATTTGGGACAGATTCATGTAAGGCACAAAATGAGCCACACAGATTGTAGATTTAAGATAATGTTCAAGAATGAATGCCTCTCTCACCAGTGTCAGCTGTTCAGTAAGATTTACATTTTTTTAGGCTTCCTACACTGAAACTTCAAATAAGCATTGAGAGCTCTTGAGAGAAATTTACATTTACGTTTATTCTTTTAGTAGAAGCTTTTTTCCCAGACATACAGGAATTAGTGACTAGCATTTTACTGACACCTTTATCCAAAGAGACTAACAGTGTTAGATACACTGCACTGAACACCTTACAATGATTTATAAATCAAAGCAATATCATCCTTTAATTTCCACATACCAGAAGCTATTTAGAGTCAAAAACAAAGGTAAAACACGTCTTTGGACTGCGAAAAGAAACCCACATGTCCAAGGTGAGAACATACAAACTCCATACAGACCCACCTCCAAATGCACAGCCAGGGTGTTGTGAAACACCATTGCTACCTGCTTTGCCACTATGCCATGCCAACATAATCTTGAACTGTAACTAAGTCGATACATATTTTAAATATTATTATTAGCATTACAATGGTGGGAATGTGTTATGGGTATCTGTTACTGAAAACTCATGTCTGCATCAACCATCATTAGCCCCCCACTCCACCTCCGCTTCGTCCTCCAGGCGCAGGATCAGGTAGGACAGCAGCTGGAAGAGGTTCTGCCACAGAAGCAGGGACACATAGAAATAAATGTCACTCACATCAACCTGGCACTGGTCTCCAGCGAAGCTCATCTGGCAGACACACTGGAAGCGGTTCACTAGGTTGCGACAGTACCCCCCATTGAGGCAGGGCTTTGACTTGCACTCGTCCACCTCCAGCTCGCACCTGTAGCACAGGAGGCCAGGGAAGAACATCAGCCCTCAAACACCTGGATTTGTCTGCCTAGACAGAGGACTCCGACCTGCAGTTCCCCAGAGCCAGTGGTTTCCATCTCAGGTTTAACAATTCAATAATTTATCTTTCATATTTTTAATACCAATAGAAGTCATACTTATCTAAGAAATGCTTTCTTCACAACACGTAACTCTAATTGATGTAAAAAATTGTCTAATACTGGCACATTAAACAAAATAAAAATGATAATAGCATACAAACAAACTAACATACAATACTGCACAATAATTTAAATTTAAATCATATCATTAGCTAACCAAAAATTTTCTGCTGGTGGCAGAGAAACAGTATCAAAAATTGCTGAGTCCCCCAATTGCACCCTTGAGCATAGTTTTGATGAAGTAACTATCGAAATCTGTTCTATGACAACAGTTCTATGAAACAAATAAGCTGTCTTTCAGTAATCTTTGTTTACTTTGAGCTGCAAGTCACTTCAGACGAAAATAAGGAAAAAAGAAAAATGTTTGCCAATGTTTGCAAAATGTATTTTATAAAATACATATTTTACATTATTTTTTTATTTTTATAAAATACAGATATTTTATTTGATAAAATATAAAATGTATAAGTTTTAATGTATTTGGCTTGAATTTCAATGCAAACTCCTATATAGAAGTCTGAATATATTTACAGTTAGGTTTTTTGTCTGCTAAGTAATGAGCAATAATAATAATAATAATAATTCCAACAGCAACAATTATAGATAAGTAATAAAACAATGAAGGTTCCCCACCTGTAGCCCGTGAAGCCAGACTGACATTCACACATGGCTGTGCTGCTATCGCTGCAGTTACCTCCATTGAAACAAGTATAGTTGCTCAGCTCATTGCCACAGATGGAGACAGGAAGCTTTGGATGCCTGGAAATATTCAGCAGAGTGAGGCCTTATTGTCTGCTAGATATGTCACCATTTATAAATATGTTAATAATTGAGCAACGTGCCTTACCAGACACTGTCTATATACCATGGAAGTTCCTCGATTTTTTCACTGGAAAAAATAAATAAAGATCTAAATGCTCAGCAGATGTCAATCATATATTTCAGCATTGTAAAAAGAAAATAAAAGTTTACTAACTGAATGTGGCAGAGTATGTGCAAAATGCATCACAGTTTCATAAAATGAGAAAGGTGATTTTTTTAGTTCAAAAATATTAATAAAATATAAATATATTAATAGTTTATGTTAGTTTGATCTTTTTTTTATCAATAAACAATATAAAACCACATTACCCAACTGCATACAGTTCCCTAGAAACTAATTTACTTTCATTTTAAGTTGAGGAAAAACTGCAATATTTAATGTGTCCTTCACTGACCACTGTTTACAGTGTGATGGATTTAATACTGACTTAACAGTAATTTTAGTGTAACATAGCAATTTTAGTGTAAATAATGTTTTGTGTATCTATGTCACACCAGGGCCAGATACTAAGCAATAGATATACTGGTATTACTTTTTTGAAAGCCTATGTAACCCGATTAGACAAAGAAAGAATTAAAATAAAAAATAAAAATTTAAAATATGCAATATTTTAAAGAATCTAATGTTTTAAAACAAGTTATAGTAATTTTAAAAAAACTGCCAGCAGTGAGGCAAATGATAATGAAGAAGCCCACATGGTTAAAGTCTTTGCTTCTCCCAGTGCAAACAGTGACAAGAGTGTGAATGCCAGCTGAGTGCTGAGCAAAGCAAGCCTCACTAGCAGTATGCTCCAGTGCTGTTTTCAGGACACAGGCATGAGTAGCCCTTGATGCCCCTCAGACAGGTTGCTCCATAGCCACACCGGTGGACAAGACAAGCATCCACTTGAGCCTCGCAGTTCACCCCAGTGTAGCCAGCCTCACAGTTACACTTATACTTGTATTCTGGTAGGATGCTGCAGTTGCCATGGAAGCAAGGGTCAGAGGCACACATGTCCCTGTTGAGCTCACAGTGAGGCCCTGACCAGCCAGTCAAGCATGAGCAGTTGAAGAGATTAAAGAGGTCTACACAGCTGCCACCATGGAGGCACGGGCTGGGCGAGCATACAGAGGCCCCTGAGCAGCCAAATACTGCTGGCTCAGGGGAGACCTTGTGGAACTGCTCCTTCTGGGTTCTGGGGGTGCTCAGGTCGGCATTGCTATAATATGACAGCGGGATCCCACCAATTTCAACCGTACTCAGACACCCCACAAAGTTCCCACCCCTGTCATGACCAAAGCCGCCCAGAAGAATGTCAACATCCTCTTTCAGGAAGTTCAAGTTGCTAGATATGGTGCTGGAAATGGATGATCTCACGCCGTCCAGAACAGCAACCCAAGCAGAGCTGTGGGATGAGGGAGACAGCATGGAGAACTCAGCTGAGTGCCACTCCCCATCACTGATGGTCACCTGGCTCTTCAGCTTGAGCTTTCTGGATCTGTTGCCTGTGAGCAGTTCCAGCAACAGTTGGGATTCCTGGATGGAGACCGTAACAAACAGCCGCCTTTTTTCTGCGTGAAGGATGGCTGAATTGCGTTTCCTTGTTCGAATCCTGAAGGAGATGCTGTTGAGGTTCCGAGAGATTTTACCATTTGTTTTGTAAAATATAAGACTATTGTTGTTATAAAATGTTGCATTGGAAAAACCTAAAAAATAAGGAAAAAAGTTCAGCTTTATATGCTAAACACAAACACATGGATAATAACAGCATAGCCAGTAACCTAACAAAAATGTTAAATTCTCATAATTAAAGAATGTGATGAAAATGGCAGCAACTGACTCAAAGTCTGCAGATATATTTTGTATTGTTAGCTTTAAACCATAAATATGTACACAGCTTATGGGTTTTGCTATATTAGTAACTTTTCTACATTTCCACCTCCACATTTTAATTATTAAGTCATTAGTATTTATTCATTTATTTGACCCATTTCATCAAAACTTTTTAACATGATGTATTAATCTATATTACCAAGTCATTCTTATTGGAGCAATTCAGGAGAGGTACCTTGATCAAGTGTATTACCGCAGAAGGTGGGATCCTAACCTATGTTCTTCATGTACAGGGCAACAATGATGACCACGATGACAGTTGCTGCCCCTGAGTTTAACCAACAACATTCAGTTGAATACTTACAGTCAAAGCCATGAATGTTGATCTGACAAGTGGCTGAGGAAGGACAGGGTGATAGTTCACACCACTTCACCTCCTCACAGTGGTGACCTGTGGTAGTTGGAGGGCAGGCACATGTGAAGTCATCCCACATGGGAAAGCAGACACCCCCATTCTGGCAGGGATTGTCCTGGATCCACCAGAGAGAGATTCATCACAAATTCTGGTCACAGTTGCACTGCATTATTTTTTCCCTGATTAGAAAGATCTTGAAAAATATGTTAAGTGAGACTGACAAACTCCCATCAGCAGCAGGCATAACATATGCTGACATTGCATCTTATTGCTTAGCTGCATGTCTGAAGACAGTATTTGGTGAGCAATTAAATTTAACTGGTTTTCTAGATGGTTAAGAAATCAAACAAATAGGTAGGCAGACAGACATCTTATTTCATCTTACATAAACTGGGAGGTAACAAAAAAATAAATAGGACTACAGATGCAAGAAAAAGTTGTGAACCTTGTTTTCTGCATTACTCCTAAAATGTGGTTTGATCTTCATGTAAGTCACAATAATAGACAAACAAGCTGCCTAAACTAGTAACACACAAATAATTGTAGTTTTCATGACTTTATTGTACATATTGTTTTTTAATCATTCACAATTGACGCTGGTAAAATATATGAATCTATGTATTTAGTAACTGGTAGAATCTCCTTTTTATATTTTTGTTTCTTCAATGAATGCAAGCTGTCCAGATTCTGAGGTAGCAAAGCACGTCAAAACCATATTGGTCTCTCCAACATGCTTCACAGTTAGGATGCAGTTTTGATCTTGATGCGCAGTGTCACTTTTGCTCCAAACTTAACAAAAAGTTCAACCTGTGTCTCGACTGTCCAAAGAACTTTGTCCCAGTGTTGTGGAACATCCAGGTAGCCTTTTGCAAGCTTGAGACATGTTTTTTTGGAGAACAGTGGTTTCCTCTGTGGTATCCTTCATGAATGGTGTTAACAAGTTGTCCTTCTTGTTCAGTGTTTTTCTTATAGTGGACACATGAACAGGGACTTTAGCAAGTTCTAGAGATTTCTGCAGGTCTTTTGCTATTACCCTTGGGTTCTTTTTCACCTCTTTCAGCAATGGACATTGTCCTTTTGGTGTGATTTTTGCAGGATGCTCACTCCTAGGGAGAGTAGCAACAGTACTGAATTTCCTACCTTTAGAGACAATTTGTCTTAATGCGGACTGATGAACCCTCAAGTGTTTAGAAATGTTTTTGTAGTCTTTTCCAGCTTCATACTGCCCTGCAATTCTTCTTCTAAGGTCCTCTGAAAGTTATTGAGCCATAGTGCACATAAACAGCTCTTTCTCGAGAAGAGTGCCTTTTTGTGTGGCTTTTTTTATAGGGCAGCACCTCTACACCCCACACCTCCAATCTCTTTGACAGGAACACCTGACTACAATTAGCTTTTATCACAAAGGTTCACATACTTTTTGAACAAACTGTGGTTCTTTTAATGGTGCATTCAGTATTGACAGGAAGAAATACATTTATTTGTTCATCATTACAATAAACAACTTGCGTTTGTCTATTATTTTGTGTTAGATGACGATCAGACATTTTATGAGCAATTAATGCAGATCCAGTTAATTGCAATGGGTTGACAAACTTTTTCTTGCAACTGTACATTTGTTAATAATAAATGTATAAGAATTAATGGATTTTGCTAGTTGTCTGAGAGACTTTTTGTGTCACCTACTCTGCAGGCGTTGTCACCAGTACAGCCTCGTGTCACGTTGACCAGGCGCTCAAGGCCATAGGAGTTCACGGTGCTGCCGATTGGGTAGAATTGGAGATGCACAGTGTTTATTCGCACATCCTGGATGCACCCTTTAAAATAGCCCTCTGATGAGGCCGCAGCATGCTGCTCAGCTGGCCCCCCGATGTAGACCTTGTCTCCTGACTGCAGCTGAGGAGCCCTACAGAAGACCTCCCCTTGTTTCTGATTGGACTGGAAAAGGGCCATGCGGCCTTGGCTCAAACTCACGCTCACTAGGTGGAAGGTGCCATCGCTGATGGTAAGCTGTGCCGTGAGGGTCTCCGGACAGCTGGCCTGCACATTTACCTTGCCGTCCTCTAGCCAGAGTCTGAGGTGCTCATTTGTATTGCTTGCAAGGACCAGGAGTAGACCACCCTGCCTGTGTGTGCGGACAAACATGCTGACCTGTAAATCCTTCGTGGGGCTGTCGGAAACTATAAAAACAGCATAGCTTTCCAGGTCTTCGTGGCCAAACCTGCCACTGACATACTCTGAAGACACAGAATAAAATAAAGTCAATAATAAAAATGCATTAAAATAAATGCATAACAAGCAACAGTCACTGTAACCTGCAGATGTACTAACAGTTTTATTTTTATTTTCACATTTCCAATTCCAATTGCAAGTCCCCAGTGGAAGCATTTAAGGACATCAACATTTAAACAGCTCAGCATAACTTGCATAAGTACAAAAGACCTCACAAGATGCTTTGAGACTCCTTTGCTCTTTAGGGAACTACCTGCTCTTTTACATAACATAGTAATGACTGTCTAATTTAAAGAAACTGGATTTTTTTATGTGATAAGTGTCAGGATGCAGTTTAAAACCCCTCGATATTAACAGTTCGCATTCTTTTTGTCATGTTAGGAATGTGTTAAACCACTTGTGGGTGTCATACAATATCATGATCATTTGACATGACTGAAATTTAATGACAGCAGGTTTCACTGACCTTTCAAGCCTGCCTTTCTTGTTCATGTTTTTCCCCTGCTGTGTGCATTCTCAGCTCTTGTTACTTATATAATCTTCTTAACAGGTTAATTTTATCTCTTAGATGCATGTCAACTTATGCCTAGGACATTTTGTCAGTTTTTTTTTATTCTGAGTAAATCAGTTAAAATAGATTATTAAATGTGCTTAAAAAATATTAATGAAGTAATAAAGTCAGAATGTGAAAGTGAACCTTGTTTTGTTAACTGGATTACTGGTAGCAATCCGATGGGAGAGCACTAAATGAGTATAAAGGTGTAAATACAAATGCTAAACAGAGGTGACATTAAAGGTCACATCAATCAGATGTACTCTGTGCATCAACTGTACAAATGCCACCGCTATACTCCAGAGGATTAACAGCAAAACCCTTACAGAGATTAACTTGAGGACTGCAGCCTGTAGTAATTGTGCCTTTTCAATTAAAATACTCCACTGTTAGCCACACATGATATATGAACATCATTAATAGAAAATGTATTTGTTCTCAGAGGACCCAGATTCAAATCCCACCTCCTGCTGTAGAACCCTTGATCAAAGTACTTTCCCCAAAATTATCCTGCTGTATAAATAGGTAAATCATCATAAGCAGGTTAACACACTTGCTTTAGTGAAGTGTCAGCTAAGGAAATAAATATAAATGGAGATTGTGTTCGCAGAAGAAGTGGCCATTGCAGCCACACTGTAAGTGAGATCATGAGATGATGAGCTAATGATATAAGTGGTTTTACCTTCAGAGCAATCCAGACCTTCAAAGGGTCTCTGGCACTGACACTGGTAGTCCAGCCACAAGTTCATGCACTTTCCCCTGTCCCTGCATGGGTTGTCCTTGCACCTATCTCTCTCAGTGCACCCAAGTGTGACATTTATGGTTGATCCCTCTGGCCAACTGCTGGGCACTGCTGCCTGGGACTCAATCAACACATCCTGTAGGCAGCCAATGAAGTGGGGCTGGCCATCATCTTGCTGCATTTGGACTCCGCCAAGGTAAATGCTGGAGTAGACAGGTTCCAGCAGAGAAGGACTGCTCTCTACAGGCATCTGTGTCTCACAGTCATCGACACAAAAAGCTTCAAGGAGCCTGAGGCCTAGCAGCCCATGTCTGAGGGAGACCGCCACAGAGTACCATTGGCCATCAGTCACCTTGTGAGGGAGCTCCACAACAGTGTGCTCCTCTTCTCTTGTCACATGATGGAGGTGAAGGTAGCTGTTGACCAGTTTCAATGTAATGATGGACCCCCGGAGCTCCCTTTGGAACAGCAAGCCATTGTCCCGCATGGTCCGAAAACTTAGGGTCATATTTACAGTTGTCTCTGTGTCTGCGGGTGGGGTTTCCAGGTGAACATAACCGTTGGTCTCAAAGGAAAATGTTGTGGATTCCAGGCACTCGGGGCCTGTCAAACCGCTGGGACAAGTGCATATATAACCATGCTGTGTGTCAATTAAAAAGGGGGAACAAGCACTGCCATTTTGACACTGGTGGTCCTCACAGCCCACCAGGACCTCAGTGCAATTGTCTCCTCCATAAAAAACACCATCTTGACTCTGGCGTGGACAGTGACACATGTAGCTGCTGAGGCTGTTCTTGCACGTGCCTCCATTCTGGCATGGGTTTGGATCACATTTATCAATGTCCTCTTCACATAAGGCACCTTCAGTGGAACATTCACTGTATTTACATATCACCCTGACTTATTTTGTTAGTGTTCTCAGAAATTAGCTATGCCAATAATACTGCCGGCAGCAGAAAATCACAAAATAATATAAAGTTATATAAATATTAATGTAAACCACAACATTCATATAGACTAAACAAATTAAAAAATTAAATGTGCATTGTAATTTCCCAGCTACGATGTTTACTTATTATTTATTATTATCATTTACTGGAACTTTCCATCTTATTCAGATAACTGCACATAAAAGTGTTTTAATATGTAGGACTAACACTTTAAAGTGTGGGACTAAAATACAAAAACACAAGCATATAATACATACCATAATAAAGTACACCTTATTTGTAACTGTTTTTCTTATAACATACAACATAAAACAAAAAAACTATGAATTCACTTCAGAAAATAACTGAGCTTTAAAATAGTATAGAAAGAAATACTACCTGTTCTGAGCAAAAGGATTATCCAGAGAGAGAGAGAGATTCTCACCATTGTAGTATATTTCCCTTACGAATAAGAATGTAACCATTGAGAGTTATCACCCAGCTGGTACTGTTTTTTTAAATGGCAGCCTTTTGACAGTTCTCACTATTCCCAGCACAGTCACTCCTGCAAGACTGGCAGACCTAGCACCTGGGAGTGCTGAAAGACTGATTTGTTGGATTAGCTTAATGTACTTTAAATGCTGAATAGGTCTGACTTTAGGAGGCAGCTCTGAGCGACCTCTAGTATGTCACCTGAAAGGATCTTCATCAGACTTGGCCTTACATAACTAAAACTACACTGTACAAAAACACACAAGAAAATGACTGTTCTGAGACATCACAATGCTATTATTTACCCTCAAATTTTCACAATCCAATTAAAGGAGTATAGTTCTAAATATCCAATAACACATTTTTGTGTCAGTTGTGTAATTTGAAGGTAGGATTTAATTAGTTTGTTTGCTGTGTCTGGCTATGTTTGCTCTTTACATCACTGAGATGACAGTATACAGTACAATTAGCATTCAAAATTAATTTTAATTATCCAGGGTAAAACCAAGAGTACTTTAAATGTAGTCTGTTGCATGTTACTGCTTGTCAGGATCTAACTGTCCTTAAGCAAGAAATACAAGCTGCCCTTATTGGTGGCCAGCTGTGTTTGGCCAGAATGTGAGTAGTTGAAAAATATTGACTGTGAAGTGCTGAATCTTATAAAAGGCTCAGCATATTATGAATTTAAAGGGACAAGTTGCAAGCTATTCATGGTAACAAATTTTGACCTAACCATTTATGAAAGAATTCTATTTTTTTTATTTTTCTTGATACTTAACACAATCATTGGACCTGCAGTTCTGAGAGACTTGGATAAACAGGAATATTTGTGGAAATATTAAAGGCAGCAATATGCAAGGGGTGCTGTTGCAGGAGAGAAAATGATGTATCTGTATTTTGTTGGATATTTGACAATATTAGTAGCTAAAAACAACCATACAACATGTATTTTTGTATAATTTAGGTAGACAAAGTTTATTATGTTGGTCTTAGACAATTAAAAACAAGAAATCTCAGTGGAAATGAAAATTCTGAGCAGAGTAATTAATCCTTAAAAGACCAGTGCAAGTATTTAACAATAGGTGCCAGTGGAAGCAATGAAATGTAGACTTACTCAGGTATGTAGAATCAGTTGTTTCTACTCGTCCATGGTGTACACGTAAACTGGTGGGTACCTTGATAGCATGTTAGGCCTTACAGAGAAAATTGCAAGATAATTTAAAAATTATTGGCTTAATTCTTTATTCTTTAGTGGAAGAAAGGGTGACCGGTATTGATAATTAATATATGTATACCTTTATATTGCATTTGGCAGAAATTTGAGAAATTATATAACAAATACAAACTGTCTAATGTTATTTGTACTTTGAATAATTATGCAGCGATAGCGGTAGTGTTTTTATTTAGTTTTGTTACAAAATCCTATATTCTAAAACTGCATTAGTAATTACTACATATCCCACAATGCGTTACGGTCTAAGAATACGTTCTAAGATACGCGGTATGTGGACGCACTTTTGTCAAAACGCACATTTTGAGATTGAAGGTGCCCTTTAAGCCACAATCCTTACGAGAGTAACTGAAATACTACCGTGTCATTCGCAAAATTAAATTTACCAAAAAAATGAATTCCCACGCTTTTTGTTTATAGCCTTAGTAAAACTATTCAAAGGCGAACCAACGTGAAAGCAAACCTTACAACCAATCACATCGCACCTTATTCGGAGGTCTTGTACGGTCTGGAAAAAAGGAAGGTGGGGCGCTTTCTGATATACAGGAAATTATATTCTTTTATTTTAATAAGCATCAGTGTGATGGCTGATTTTGTTTACTATTAATTGATTCCGTTTGCTAAGGTAGGAAAGATACGAGTGTGTGGCTTTTTTAACCTTGCAACTGATTATTTCCTGCGGGGGCTAGAAGAGTCGGTTGTCAGTGCTCTCCCCACACGGGGGGCCACGGGGTTGAAATGGGGGACCGCTGGGAGGGTGCTGAGGTTTAAACTGCCTCCGTACGTACGACGGCGAAGTAGCTACCGCAAAATGCCGGGTAGCAACGGGTATCGCTTGCAGCGGTGTCACCCTGAGCAGCACGCGGCAGTTGGGGACATTAGTTAGCTGGTGTGGCGTTCGCGTGTTAACAGAAAGCTAAAATATTCCGATTTCCCAGCATATGCTGCATGTCACATGAAGGAAAGTTCTATTATATATGACCACTCAAACAAGCTACAGTACAAACTGTCCCAACTTAATGGCAAAAAGAGTTTGTCAGCAAATCAGTGCACTAAATGTCCAGCACCGACATAAATGTCTCTGCATTAGAGTTGTACCTCTTATATAAAAGACCACTTGTGCTCCCCACTTGTGAACAGGAGTGGGGAAAATCGTATCTTCGTATCTCGAATTGTTCGTTACTCCATAGTCCCTTTTACTACTACGTCACCATAAAAACTGAACAGTACACTCGATAACAGCTTAGACATGAAACCACTGGATCACAGTATTACATTTTATTTTAAAAATTAGCTTTAAAATAATTAGAATTAAAATGCTTGAAAATAAAAAAAAAAGTCTCATTGTAATTCATAATCGTTCGTTGACCTCACATAGGCATGTCCAATGTTCGTTAGCCATTTCAGCCATTTTCAGCTTTCTCTATTCTACGTCATCAGTGCAACTTTAATAAAAAAAAGTTGTCCGTTAATTTATTTACAAGTTAAGTCTTGTAAAAGAATGCTATATTGAATAAAAATACTTGTGTGTGACTTATTTTACTGAGGAGTGACACATCGACCGTGCTTCTATTTTGAGTTAGATTTACTGCTTTGCAATGGTGGGATTTGGAAATGCAGGTCACTTTTGTTCAACAGAAATTTTTAGTAGACCGTTGAAGAAAATTCAGTTAGAAATAAACTGGAAATGGTGAAAATTCGAAACTCCAATAATTGCTAGCATGACGAATTTATGTAATTTTTAGGGTGAAAAAATGGTTTTTTTTTTCTTCTTGGTATTAATTATTTTAATTTTCCAAAACAAAAAATAGCAAAATAGAAACGAGTTTTTTTTTTCTTAAATCACTGTTTCAACTTTTCTGGTTATTTACTGACAATAACGTTTTAAAAATTGCAGTATTTTACTTTTAATGCATTTTGATATGGAATTTATTGTAAATGCTGCATCATTTTCCACCATGGTAGTATGATCATTAATCATTTTTCTTTTGAGAGGTTAGTTAATTGTTGAAATGCTAAAATAAAACATTTTATTTGCATATAACAAGATTATGCCATAATGATTAAAAAAACAGGTAATACATTATAATGACCAGTCAAAGACCAAATCACCCTGTCCACCTCTAGTTTGGTTGTGTGTGGAAGAATTGAATTTGCAGCTGTCACTTTGTCCTTTGACCTCTATGATAATTTAACTGAATTGTGGCATGCATAATGAAATTTTTCCCATCATTATTTGTTTTTCAGATTGCTGAGATAGACATATCAAAAATGAAGAGGAAAAATCTTTCTAAGCAACGAGATGGTGGTTGCCAAAACAAAGACCAACCGACAGAGTGTGCCACTGCTTCTACTCCATCCACAGATTGGCTGAGTGGCTGTGGGAGCCCCCCTCCTACTAATGCAGCTTCACAGCAAATAAAGCACTTGACTTCTCCGCAGAGCCATAGCAGTCTTCTTCGGTTTTTAAACGAGGACCGGCACAAGACACCATCATTCTCTGACCTTGTCATTGTAGTGGATGGCAAGCAGTACTGCGTACACAAAGTGGTCTTGGCCTTCGGGAGCAGATACTTTCACACACGTCTTGTTGAAAGCCCTAACACTGCCGTCCTGACTCTTGACAATGTAGACCATTCTGCCTTTCAGCACCTACTCACGTTTTTGTACACATCCGAGTTTGTCATCTCTGAGAAAGAGATCCCCATGCTGGTTGAAGCAGCCACACTGTTGGACATGAGGGATGCCGTGAGGTTGCTGACCAGTGAGGAGGCACCTGCCGTTCCAAGCCAAGTGCAGGAGACACTGCTGAAGGAAACTGAGGCTGAGTCAAAGGCTTCTGAGGGCATCTCCAGGACTCTGAATAGCAGCCAGTGCACCCATTGTAACCGCACCTTTTGCTACAGGAAGTCCCTAGAGAACCATCTGGCCAGGAGTCACCACACAGGTGAAAACTTTGAGGGAAAGCAGGGGGGGACTGATACAAAGCATTTCCTCACAGCCAGGAGATCAGCACGTAGGAGGAAATGTCCAGCCAAATTTGAGGAGAACAATGGTGAAGGTGTGGGCATGCCAGGCAAGAGTGTTCCTAGCAGCCGTAACTGTGAGGAGACCCCCATCCCAGTGGTTGAGGAGAATGAAGAGGATGAGGAAAGAGATAAAGAGGTCGGGGATGTTGATAGAAGGTCCATGCTGGATGGAGTTGATCAACTGTACGAGGAAGACTCGGATGAAATGGAGAAAGATGAGCTAAACGACAGTGAAGGGGAAGAGCACAGTGCTGTGGCTGAAGCTGTAGAGCATGTTTATCCTGAGGGGTTGATGCCTGTTGTCATTCAGAGTGCTAACAAGAAAATGCTGCAATGTCCTAAATGTGAAAAGACATTTGACCGGGCAGGTGAGAGCCACTACAAATCCATACAGTGCAAATCATGTGGCCTTGAACTATACATGTGTGGGACATGTCATTTTCTATTATGGGGAACTGTACAAACTTTCTACAGTACTGGTCCATGTTAAGACTAAACTTCCTGTTGTTAATCTCTATCCATCTATTATCCTTAACTATTTGTTCCAGTCAGGGTCTTTGCATCCCAGAGCCTATCCTGGGCACAAGGCTAGGAGAATCTAACCTAAATGGGATGCCAGTCCATTGCATAGTGGCCCTGCACACACCCAAGCAATTTTAAGCAATCAGTCAACACATATCTTTAGACTGTAGGAGGAACCCCATACAGCTGAAGGCAGAACATGCAAACTCCACATAGACTGAGCTAAATTCAAACACATATGCCTGAACAGCTTAGGTGCTTTGAGCCATCAGTTCTACTCACTGTGCCATTCACATAAATCATGTTTTGAAACATATTTCTCTAGAAAATTGTTCAGTGCTCAGTGTAATTCTGATGAGAAGAACACTATTAGCAAAGAAAATTAAATTCACTATTTTGAACATGTTAACCAGATTGTACCAAAGCACAGAGTACAGACATATCTACCAGAAAATAATGGGGCAGTACTGACATATGAACCATATAATTTTGCCAGTTAAATTGGGGATTTACTGTACAAAGTTTTCACCCACTAATGCATAAAAGCATATGTCTGCATCATTAGACCTTTATTGTAAATGAAGGGTAAAGATGGCTTTAGACATATAAACAAAGAGAATTATGAACAGATTTCCAGTCCCAGCTGTGTTCAGAATACTGAAGAGGTAGTGTATGTTACTTTAGTCTTACCTTCCCAGAATGTTTTAGTACATTATTTTAAAGACTGAGAACATGTATACATACACACACATAATGAAAGGTCAACTTTTATTCTTTCTGCAGGGAAATACGAGAGCCATACCCGAGTTCACACTGGAGAGAAGCCATTTCAGTGTGACGTCTGTCAGCAGTGCTACTCGACCAAGTCAAACCTCACGGTGCACAAGAAAAAGCACAACAATGAAATGCCATTCCAAAAGAAAGAACACAAGTGTCCTTTCTGCAATAAGTTGCATGCAAGCAAGAAAACATTAGCTAAGCATGTTAGGAGGTAGGTCTTTACTGGTGCTGAGCCTGGATTTAGGGTTTCAGTCTTTGTCTTCTTACCTGATGTTTGCAACACAGCTTGCTGTACCATTTTTTTTTTGCTAAAATCAGATTTACTTCTTAAGCCATAAACACATGAAAATGCATTATCTTTTGTACAGCTGTGATATTTAGATGATTTTTCATGCCAAGCTACATGTCTGACAGTATTATTGTTAACTTTTTTACACAAACTGATGATGTATTGCTCTGTTCTAACCTTACTGACAGGATCTGTCCTGCAACAAGCCCAGTCCTTTAGTAGCTAAACTACCAGACTGCTCACTAACAAATACAAAAGTAGCACCATTGAAAAGTGCTGAATTAATTTTTTTTTCAGGTTCCATTCTGACCAAATTCAAGAGTTTCTTTCAATGAAGAAGAGAAAAAGTGAAGGTTGGAAATGCGATGTAGGTTACTTTGCCTGATTTTCAGTGTAAATAATGGTGGACAAAAATATTTGCTGCATCCATTGTAAAGTTGTTAAGAAATCTAAGGATGGTGTTGCATTTTTTCGAGCTGTCACATTGCATGCAAGGGACATAGGTTTAACTCCCACCTCCTGCTGTAGTACCTTTGAGCAAGGTTTTTACCCTGAATTGATAAAACAAAAATCACTCTATACTGTATAAATAGGTAAGTAGCCAGCTTTGAAAGTTGATGTAGAAAAAAACTGTGAGCTGAATATAAATGTAATATGCAAAAACTGAAATGAACAAAAGTGAGGATAATTGCTATTTATAAAAACTATATAGGTATGTAGGGGTTTAGTTTTTCACTGTTAGGTATTTTAGGGGATATCAGGGTCATTGCATTGGTGACAGATTCTCCTTTATTTGTCAGATCTGCCACAAGTCTTTCACTCGGCGGCCTCACCTCGAGGAGCACATGATTCTGCACTCCCAGGACAGGCCCTTCAAGTGCACATACTGCAATGACTACTTCAAGTCAAGGTTTGCGCGCCTGAAGCACCAAGAGAAGTACCATTTAGGTAACCGGAATGCCCTTTTTGTGTGCAGATACTGTCCACTGGATAGGCATTTGTGGTGTTAATAGAAAATTAGCAAATTAAAAACACAAGGAGTAACAAGAGGGCCCATCTGTTTTCAGGACCATTTCCATGTGACATCTGTGGCAGGCAGTTCAATGACACAGGAAACAGGAAGCGCCACATTGAATGTACCCATGGTGGGAAGAGGAAGTGGACCTGCTTCATTTGTGGGAAATCTGTACGAGAGAGGTAGTAATATAAGGCATTACAGCAAATTTAAAATCTTTATATGGAGACATGACTTTAATTAGTTCAAGAATTTGTTCATTTACAAAAGAAATTGAATTTTTTGTCATTTTAACTTTATTTTTATTTTCACAGGTACTTGCAGATTATTGCTAAAAGTGGATAATGTTTGTATTAAAATGATATAATAATACAGTCAGGATCGGTTGGATGATCTATTTTGTTTGTTTTATAGAACTACATTGAAGGAACATCTGAGGATTCACAGTGGGGAGAAACCTCACCTTTGCAGTATATGTGGTCAGAGTTTCCGACATGGAAGTTCCTACAGGTGTGTTTTTTATTTGATTATCAACAGCACTGGGTCACAGCAAGCTAAACCAAAACTACACTGAGAGATTCTAAATATGTCCACATGCATAAAACAAGGGGAAAAAGTTACTGTATTTTATGTTCCACTGTCAAAGAAGTTCCAAAACGTGTCCAGACATCAAATTTTAATTTTTCTAGTTGAAGAAAGTTAAACACTTTGGTCATCCCCCATACTTACAGACATTATGTGCAGATCAGTGAAGCACATTTTTTTCGACAAGTATGTAAGAGTAATCAGCTTATCTCTCTTAATTTTATAAAAAAAGAGTTTGGGCTGTGGATTCACAAGAAAACAGAAGGGGACAAGTAAAAAAAAAAATTATTAAAGTTTTTTTTTTTTTTAGATTTCTTTAGAGAAAGAATACTAAAAGCAAATTAGCAGCGATATCATTATAGCAGACTGTGCACAGGTGCCATCCCTTTTGAGGGCATGTGCTTTTGCCTTTGTATTATTATCCAGGCTAGTGAATGATCTCTTGGTCTTAACAGGCTACATCTTAGAGTCCACCATGATGATAAACGCTACGAGTGTGAAGAATGTGGGAAAACTTTCATCCGACATGACCATTTGACCAAACATAAAAAAATACACTCTGGTAAATAGGCCTTTGTTCCCTTAAGTGCATTGTGGTGTCAACCATAATGAACATTTTGGCATATGTAAAGGAGATGCCTGTTCCCCACAGGAGAGAAGGCTCATCAGTGTGAAGAGTGCGGCAAATGTTTCCGGCGCCACGACCACCTTACAGTACATTACAGGAGTGTTCATCTGGGAGAAAAGGTCTGGCAGAAGTAAGTTAGTTTCCTTCTTTTAGTCAAAAACCTCACTGGGATATTTTATTCAAAAATGTAATGGGGTCAATGCTAACCAGCTAATTCTTGAGTAAATCGACTGTGATCAAATAGGTACAAAGCAGCGGTGCATCAGTGTGAAGTCTGCAAAAAAGAATTCAAAGGAAAGTCAAGTTTGGAGATGCATTTCAGGACACATTCAGGTATGTTAAAAAAAAGTTTAACTGTTGAGTAAAATGCTTCTAGGTCCAATCTGCGAAAATGTTTCTGAATCAGTTTTGCGTGTCAGGTAATAGCATCAATCTCTGTTTTCAAAGGGGAGAAGCCTTACAGATGCCCCACTTGCAACCAGACATTCCGGATTAAGAAGACCTTAACAAAGCATATGGTGATACACTCAGATGCCCGACCATTTAACTGTCCGCACTGCAGCGCTACCTTCAAGAGAAAGGACAAGCTAAAGTACCACATGGACCATGTCCACGGAGCTAAGGCAGTGGAGGATTCTTCTGCAGAAACAGCTGAGGAGAAGGCTGCTGGCCATCGGGCCGCATACTGTGACCAGGTTTACACCTCGGAGCAGAAGGCCACTGTCCAGGATCCTTCAGCTGATGTATGTGTGCCTGTAACACTTGTTCCTGTCTCAATGCCAGAGGTCACAAGCCAGACTGGCCTTGGGGGGCCTGGTCCCCCAATAATTCTCCAGCCGCAGGCAGAGGGGCAACCTACAGCAGAGTACCAGCCAACCACGGACCTGGTTTTCTTGGAGAAGTACACATTGACACCTCAGCCAACCAACATTGTCCATCCAGTGCGGCCTGATCAGATGCTTGACCCCAGAGACCAGTCTTACCTGGGGACTTTGCTTGGGTTGGACACTGCTGCTCCAGTACAAAACCTTTCAAACACTGATCATGCTCATTGATACTTTTGTCATAATCTGTTATGAAATATATGTACAGGGCTTTGTTAACATTACACTGTCTTTTTTCTCTATAGTAATAAAAGGGTTTTTCCAGCATGTGTTTTTTATTGTTTACATTCATGTTCCCATCTCCAAGTTTAAAAACATGCAGTATATAACTGCTATAATGGAAGAAAGGAAGGCTTTTTCAGATAAAGTTAATTACCTCAGCAAAAAAGTGTTGCTTACATGTCCAGTTAAATTGCCATGTTGCCGAATTATTGTTAATGTCATTAACAATATTTATAGATCAGTCTATTCTTACAAATAAATATCCAGATTCTAAAGGTTAATATATGATTCTTTCCAGAAATCATTTCTGATAATGTCTCACAAATTCTCAAGAAATAATGTCCCATTAACTAACTGTGACATCAAAAATTTCTCATACCATCTGAACAATTTACTGTGTAGTTACTGTACATCTTCTGCTCTTCATAACAGTAATAGTATTTCCCGGGGTGACTTATAGCATTACAAACATAAATTCTGTTTGCTGTGCTTCATCATCTGAATCTTTTTTTATAAACTGTAAATTCAAACAAATTACAAACTGAGTAAAAGATTGTTTATATTTGTATGATTTCAAGAATAATGATCAGGGATAAAGTTAATACAATCTTAACATGAAAAAAATTTGAAGAGGAAAAAACAATTACCCTTTAGAACAGTCATAATTTGTGCTCTATAGACAAGTTAGTGAACGTCTTTATTTTTAAGAGTGTTGAAGTTTGAAGAGTGTGGCTGCATCAAAGTGGTGTGTATAAAATTGGTATTTTCCATTTAGTACTTGATGACTAGTGTGTACAGTCTGGGAGTATGTACTAGATTTTTTTATACAATGATGTAAGAATTCCTGTAACCCTACATGTTATCTCGGTTAAGTCTGTAAATAATTTAACAGTCTGATAAAAAATAAAAAAATAGCTAAAAAAATAGAGCTTGCATAAGAAGTCTGTTGAGCAACAAATGTTGGTCTCATTGAGTCTTATTGAGTATTTTTAGTTTTTGCAACACTTAGTGGGTCTGCCTTGTTGAGTTTCATTTTTTAATAATATGGAATCACTTGAAAAATGAAAATGTAATTAAAAAAATTGCTTTCTACTAAAGTAGAGCTAAGTGTTCACATAGTACTAATGTGGTAGTGAAATACCATTGGGTCAAATCTGACTCATAGTGACTACAGGTTCAGTTTCCTTAGGGAGCAGTCAGTGGTTTGCTAGTGCCTTATTGTGGATGCTTAAGGGATGCAGACACATGGAGAACAAGCAAACTTTATGCCTTGAGTTGGACTCAAATCCCACACCTTATAAGCCAACTGTGAAACTGTGAGGCACCAGCTTAATCTGCTCCCTGTTTTACCTGCAATGTTTGTGCTTTTCCTAGTCACAATTATATCAGATGACCAGAACTGATAGATAATGCGTGCAGTCATTATTGCCTTTTAAGTCACAAAATAGGATTATAAACAAATTCTGAAATGTTTTCATTGTTCCTTTCTCAAAACATGTATGTGCTTGTTTCATTTTCTGAAATGACAAAACCTTGGGTACCATCAATTTGCTTTCTTATAATGACAATAATCCTGATATTTAACCTGAGGAAGCTATATTTCACTGTGTATGTCTTTGTTGTCCAATTAAAAGGACATCATTTATGACTTAATGACTTGTAAAGTTTGCAAACATGATGTTAGATAGGAGCCACAGGGACAACGTTTATAGTTCTTCAAAGACCTTCTCTGAAAGCGAAGCAAAATGCTTGACTTTCTGGGGCAACTGGAGTCTACCTTGTATATATGCCCAGTCATGCAATGCTAAAGAAAAAAAATCCAAACACGTAATTCATTTATTGTTTTATTATCTGCATTTTAAAAGAACAAAAAGGTCATGTGCAGGCCTCTCCCATTTTTAAAATATGTTTTAACGTTAACCTATCAATAAAATAAGTGTTGCATATGACAATATTGAATATATGCATCGATTTTTAAAAATCTGTTAAAATATCAGTTGTAATTACACAGTTGTTCAGGGAAAATGGTCACAAATTTGTGTAGATCAGCAATAACAAATTAATCCTGATCATTTCTCTGTACTGTTAAGTGCCTGAAAAGATTTCTGTAGGCATGAAGTCAATTAATATATCTTTATAGTTGTTTAAAATATTAACGTCTTGTATGGATGTTAAATAAATGCATTCAATATCAGATTGGTTACACAAATTAGAAAAGTGCTGCAGGTTTTAATTTTCTTAATAAAAACTCACATCATATGCTTTCTGAGATATACACAATTTCCTTTGTACTTTTATCCTATATATAAAGCAAAAGGGAGCAGTTTGACACTTAGGTATGTCTTTCTGCCCTGTGAATGAATCCCAGTAATCACAGAAATTGCATACAAGTAGGGTACTGTATAATGCCATCATGACATACCACATAAACATTTGCATAATAAATATTATAAAAGTATCCTTTTTTGCAATAAAAAAATAGTGCTTGATTCATGTTCAATATATTTAGTTTCCCCTGGGCTTTGAAGATTATGTGTTGCATCATACAATGCTGGTATCACACATGGCTCTAAAAAGAACACAAATGAAAGAACTGCATTTGATAAAATGTTAAAACACAAACTTCATACACAATCATTTGAAACTGTAAGCGTTAGAAAAATCTTTTTTACTCACTTAAGCATTTGAGCATTTTTGACCATTGTCCATTAATGCATTTTACTTGATTGGAGCCTCTAAGTTTGAAATTCCTTTTACACGTATAGGTAAATTCCATTGGCTTCACATCCACTGTATCGCCATTTTCAAGGGGTGGATGTGGTCAGCGTGTTTTGCCTAAAATTGTATGATTACAATTTCAGATGCAGTTGTCTATTAAATATGTAATGACAAAAAGGGTTTATAGTATAGCATAGTTTTTAAACCAGTTTTAAATGCTTTGTGAATAGCCTTTTATAAAACCCAAAAATTGCCTCTATGTATAAAGTGTGTTTAAAACACTGATATGACATAGTAGAGAATTAACTGCCAAACAATTAAAACTGGTAATTGCAAATAACAATGGCAATGTGATTATAAAAACGGTATTCATTCATGTTGCACAAATAAGTTATATGAAGAAAGTATCTGTCACCCACCAGTTTTTCTGGGCTGTGGTCTCACTGGATCTGAAGCAATTGACATTACACATGAGCAACACCTCTGCAGGGGGTGGATACTTTAGCTACACTATAAGGCTGTGTCTCTTTTGCATTGAACAAACTACTTACTTTAGATTTTTGCATATTAATTATTATTTGTATATGACTAGTATATCACTTACAGTATTCAAAAAGTTTGAGGTCATTTGGTTAACTCTGTAGCACATAATGTTTAATTAAGGCAAACAAATGCGTTGTGTCAGTTAACTGTGTTGTTTGCGATAATATTCATGGACAAGTGTCCCTGGTTGTGCCCAGCACTGATATACATCACAGATTTCTATTGAGAGCAAGCTGGGAGACATTAGTCCTAACCAGTTCTCTGTCTGAAAAGTAACCAAAATCCATGTCTTGTTGGGACCTGCCAGCCATTTGATGTTTTATGTAAAGCATGTATTTTCATCTAAGGTATTATTACACTTACAAAGCACAAGTATCCTTTCTATTTTCAGCTTTATTTAGGAAGTAGGAAAGCAGGATTAAGTAATTATTTAGCAGGATATCCATAATGTATACAATACATCCTGTGATGAGTATGTGAGAAATTATGTTCCTAAATATTTGGATTTATTTATTTTATCTGGATTCAACTGATTTTGATATTAACATTGCCCACCAGTGTCATGTTCTTCTTCAGTGTTGTTCTGTACACCTATCTAAACACAAAATTATCAGTTGCCTAGAGGATACTCTGGAAGTTGAAACTTTAGTGCCAGTAATATTTTATGAAAACAGCTTCATTAAATATTTTACAAATGAATTATAATTTATATACCACATACTAGTTCTACGGCTGGTTCATTTTATATGTGGTGTAAATTCACATGCTTTAAAATTACTCACAAAATGGATATATGATCACGCCATAATCGCATTTTCCAGTGCCATAGTGCTTATATTCTCCATCTGTATATGACTTAAAATCACTCCTGCAATAAAAAATAAGCAGCTCTCACATATGAAATTTTAGTTTTGTCTGTATATCTAATATTATATTTTGGATCTATTGTTTGTGGTACTCTGCACAATTCTGGGGAAAAAGAAAAAAACTTACATTGAATTTACTGAATGAATTTGTCCTTTCTTCAGAACATTTTAAATAAAAAAACATAAATATATACATAAATAATATAATCATTCCTGTGTGTTTGTGTATGTATCAATGGAATTTCAACACTCTGAATCACCGTGTGGAAAGAAGTGCTCTATAAAAATACATTGAATTGAAATGAAGTGAATTTTTTAAAATCATTTTCTGATCACATCTCATATATATATATATATATATATATATATATATATATATATATATTTGAGGATGACAATGAAGTAGCATATGAGAGGAAGAACTTGAGGTATGATGAATTAGTGGCTGAGGCTCATGAGCGTGGGTGGCAGGCATATGTTAAGCGTAGAGGTAGGTGCTAGGGGCTTTGTGGCAAGAACTATTACTTCTCTGCTGAGTGGGTTTAGAGTTAGAAGATGTAAACTAAGGGAAGTGGTGAAGGAATTATCGCTAGTAGCTGAGAGGGCTAGTCAGTGGCTGTGGTTGAGGAGAGCTCAACTAGAGTGGGGGAAGGTGGGGTAGGTGGGATAGGGCAGCAGTATAGTTACTGGGGGCTACATGGACCTTTGACCTAGTAGGCTTGGAGGGGGGTGGGTCTGGGATGCCAGGCCTTACTGCTGAGGCATCCGGAGGTGTTGTTGGCCTAAGTCAGCGAAACACCGATGAAGGATGGTGCCTATCTGATAACCCCAGTGAAGAGCTTACAAGGTGGCGTGTTAGGGTGTGTAGTGTGTTAGGGTTGGAGGGGAGTAGGTGGGTAGGTTGTTAGATGGGTATGGTAGGGCTCAATGCTTCATCCCAAGTGGGTTAGCGCAGGATATCTGTCAACTTATCCTGTATATTTGTAATTATATATATATATATATATATATATATATATACTTGTATATGTAATCACATATACAATGTCAATGGTTCCATTTAAAATATCAGTATAAATTGGTTGTTTACACTTATCTGAAAACAAAGAAGCAAATACTTGTTTTGTTATACTAACTGGTAATTGTTTCACTAACAGTTAGTTTGCCATCACAGTTCACTTGTTTATAATGTAGATGAATATTGTAGAGAATATGTTCACTCCCTCAAAATCTTAAACAACAGTGCACTATCTATATTTTATTTTTTCTTAATATAAGTAAAACTTTAGTCACTTAGTAAAGTTATAATTAAGAATAATACCAGTAATGATCAAGAAATACAAAATTACATAAACATTGTGAATATAGCAGCTTCCCTGAGTATTAATGAGAATGATACATACCCTTCCTTGCATCAGTTACGTGTACATCTGTCTGGAGAAAATGTCTATGACAAAAAAATATTAGATCAACACTCATTTATGTATAATAAAATGTTGCATCTTTGGTGCACGTGTTCATTTTTCTATATAACATACCTCTGAACCATTTCATTTAGTAGTGAGACTTAACTATTTTAGCTGCTAAAAAGGAGCTGATGAAAACAATAAGAAGCATGTACAGTTTTACAATGTCCATTTTTCCATATCACACTTTCCAACACTTTTTGAGATATTTCCCAGTGTTTTAATCCACAAGAAAACATGAACTGGTCTTAAACCCAGGCTAGTAAATTAAAGTTGTTCCTATTTCACGCTAGAATTCAATCAATATACCACAGAAATTTATGCCTATTATTTTATTTCCTTATAAGTATTAGAAGGGAACCACATACACATATACACAATATATAAAAACATATTTTTTTTCTTTGAAAATCAGGAATGCTAAGACAATAAATGTTACACAAAAAGCTCTTTTCCTCCTTCAGTTTTGACAAGATACATCTTGCTGATGAAAAGGATGCCCACAACACGACACTGCCACCACCACACTTCACTGCAGAGATGGTGTTTATTGAGTCATGGGCAGTGTTATGTTTTGTCATATATAGTAGTTTGAAATTTGGCCAAAAAGCTCTATCTAGGTTTCATCTGACCACAGAATATTTTCCCACATCTTAGCGGGGTCATTCAAATGCTGTGATTTGATTTTTTTGAGTTTTGGTTTTTTTTACCACCCACCCTTACAGGCCAATTTTATGCAGTGCTCCAGATATTGTGGACTTGTGCACCATTCATCCACTTTCAGGAACTGACCTCTGTAGCTCCTTCACAGTGATGGTTGGCCTTTCGGAGGTGTCTCTCACAAATCTGTGTTGTGCTCAGATGCTTTTTCAGGTGGTGTCTGGGTCATGTGATACAGCTTCCACTTCCTGATTATAGATCCAGCAGTGCTGACTGGGAGAACCAGTGGCTCAAAAACAAAAAAAAGGTGGATGCCTTTCAGTGTCAGAAGTCAGTCTTGACCTCAATCCCACGGTGACACTATTTGAAAATTGCAGTTCAGAAGTGTTCCCAAACCTGAATAACCTTCAGATTTGCCAAAATGAATGCAGAAAAATAATGCCTAAACAATGTGCAAACCTGGTACACACCTACAGCAAAAGACTTAAGCTGTTATTGCAGAAAAAGGTAGTTCTACCAAATATGAATGTGCTGGGTTTGAGCACTTATGTAAGAAGCATTTTTCAGTTTTTCTTTCTTTTTAACATATCTATAAACAATTTATTTAGGTTATGTCACTATAGATGTAGAAAATATGAGTTCACAATAAAAGTACTGAAATTATCAATCATCTGGAAGTATAATCTATTATATAGTCATTGTTAACTTTCAAATGAGTTTAAATACTTTTGCAAGGCAATGTAGATTTTATGGTGATGCAGATGTGACACGAATGTAGGTGATGACTGTGATGATGATTCTGATGATTCAGTCCAATTCAATTTACTTTTATAGTGCACTTCTTCTCACACAGTGGCTCAGAGTCCTGAACAGTAGATTACGAAAATGGAACAGAAAATAAGTAAACAGTGAAGCTATAGATAAAGGTTAAATGTTAATGTATATTAAGGCATAACAGTAAGCCTGCCTGCAACTGAGATGGATAAAACAAAACAAAAAAAAAATCCCAACCAGAAGGCAAGGAAGAAAAATAAACCTCAGGGGTTCCGAGTGCCAGTGGCTGCCTACCCCTCCTGGGCTTTTACACATGGAAAATAGTGCCAGTAGTAACAGCTAACAAAGGTTATAGTACTAAGGAAAACACTGTGTAGGACATTAAAAAGCTGAATAAAGTGATGCTGAGGTGCAAGTGATCACATCATCATGACAGGTGGTCCTCAGCTCCCGGCAACATGGATTGTTGGTCTTGCCTGGCTTCATCAGGGGGGTGGGATCAATAATCTGCGCTTGTGGTACAAAGAAACTCAAACAGGACAAGAGGGTTTAGTATCTAATGACACTAAAGACAACTTCATTATACGGTGTAGACACGATGAGAAGTGAAGCCTGCAACATTTAACATTACTTATGTTGGAAATGCCAAGAAAAAGAGGTGAGTTGAAGGCAATGATTTAAACGCTGATGACTTCACTTGGCTGATCATTATGAGGATGATCCGAAAGCGAACGCTGCAGACGAGGATGCTGTTGCTGCTATGATGTCACCGTACTGACCGGGCGCTGGGCGTGTGAAGAGCACCGCCGATGGCCACGTGGTGTCTGCAAAACAACGCCTTCAACTTCAAAACACGGGACACTTTTTTCAAATTCATTAAGAACGAAGCTTCGGAGTAGTTTGGACCACGGCATCTCGCAGCAAAAAGACAAACCGCGTACATTTTCCGCAGTTACTTGTGTTTAGCCTGTTCCGCCCGCAGCCCTCGGAATGGAGGCAATGTATTTGGAATCAACAGGCGGATCGTTGCCTGCTCAGTAAGTGCCGAAACGGAGTGTAGGGAGTAGCTGCCTTCTTCTGCTGGCCTCCAGGTGATTCTCCGAGAACGACAATGGACGAGGACAGCGAGGTGCCCCCGCTGCCCCCCCGCTACAGGTTCCGGGACCTACTGCTCGGCGACCAGAGCTGGCAGAACGACGACAGGTCCGTTTTATTTGCTCAGTTGCCCGGTTGGTCTCACGCGTACTTTTCAACCTGAAATTACTAAGCCTTTTCTATGAAAAGTCACACCAACTTTAAAGTTAAAGATTTTTATGCTTGCATTTCACTTATTTTAATAGATTGATATTCCACTGTATGTGAAACAATGAAAAAGTTAAAAACTCGTATAAGCATCTCAAAAATATTTCTTACTTGGGGTACAATGATGTTGATAATTATTTTTGTTTCTTAACTGATGGTTTTGTGCAACGCAGCCTACAGATTTAGAATGTGCAGGAGGGGCCCTGCGGTGCCTCAGCGTAGTAGTTGAGGTGCAGCTACCACCCATCTGCTTCTCATGACCAAAATGGCCCTGTTAGAAAACATCCAGAGGAATTTCACCATACAGTTGCTCACCACTTCTCCAGTCAAGTAACATCAAATCTAAAGTACTATCAACAGAATTTTTTAAAGACGCGCAGCAGCAGTTGATTTGTATAAAATGGTTACATCTCCAGTTGGCCGCAAGAGCATTGGAAGTTTGAGAAGCTGTGCTTGAAAACGGTACATGCTGTTAATACTGTCACTTGTCTCTGAGGCAGTTTTACTGGTTTTCCACTGCTTGCCTTTTACCTGGTCCTCAAAAGTGTTTATTCCTCCACCATATTGTATCACCGCAGTAGAATGAGCACAGGACAGCTGGCTTTCAGTGAGACACACAGATGGAACTGTGCAGGTTTAAAATGTCACTGGGTCCTTGTTCTGAAGTATTTGATAACAAAAACAAAGAGGCTCTAGTTTAGCTATATGTTTTTCACAGTGTGGTACAAAATACTGATTCCTAAGCTGGATCATGGAAAAGTGTAGGAAGGCAGTGTGATGTTTATGCTCAGCAGAAGCTGTGTGCATTGTGACCAGTGGGGAAGGTACCATATGATCAGTGCCGTGTTCAACTTTGTGTAACATGTTGCCCAGTTCATACTGAAGTGTTTTCCTTTTGCGATTTAGTTAGACTTGAATCCTCAGCTACTTGAAAATTAATTTTAGATTTATCTAAAATTCTAAGATTTATCTATATTCACCTGTTTCTCCTTTGGGTGGTGGGGTGTCTTCCCACAGTCCAAAAACAGGTGTTTCAGGTTTTTTGGTGGCTCTAAAAGGCCTTTAGTGTGTGTGTGTGTGTGTGTGTGTGTGTGCGTGCGTGTGTTACATTACCCTGGTGTATAGATGAATGAATGATTGTAGGGAATTTAGTGCAGTGCATCCAGCACTGTATGTCATAATGGACAAAGCTGTCAGCTAAATGCTAGTTAATAACCATTGTGTTGATGTGGAGAAAAGTGTCTGCTAAATTAATACTGCTAATGTAAATCAGCCTTATGGAAATCCATATTTTGAAAATGAGAAGATATCATATTACCAGTTGATCCAGCAACCCTTTTCAAAAATCCTGAGCTACAGTGTCGTAAGCACTATGAACAGTGCACCACTACCCACTTTCATTAAAGATGCTGTGCAGAAACCTGATGGATGATTATGCCAGAGCAGGAGAAAGAGCTGGGGAGGGGCTGTCTCTGTACAGTGACTTTTGGAAGTCTGGCTGCTTGTGTTTCCTGCACATTAGGAAATGATTCTGTAAGGGAGAAAAATAAGGTTTTTAATGTGCCCCCACAGCAGAGGAAAGGAAGCAAAGAAAGTGGAGCTGTGTCTGCTCAAGTCTAATTTATTGTAAGGCAGTAACAAACACTATTTGTTGCTATGACAGTATAAAGGTGAAATATATCTGAAATCAAAGTGCCATAGAACACTGAACAGTTTCACTTACACACAGCATTATAAATACCTACATATCATAAAGAATGGCCTAAGTGTTACTAATTTTCACTGGGTTGCTGCACCATTCAGATCTGTGTTTCATGTAATATTACATTCTTTACGAGCAGTGGCAGAATTTATGAAAGGGCACTGGCTTTTTCCTTGCTGAGCCAGTTGACCACTTCAACTAGTATCTGTTTTTCTTGACATTTTACTTGCAAAGAACAAATAAACATTCTACAATCTTGTTTTTTTTTAGCGTGCAAGTTGAATTTTATGTCAATGAAAATACATTTAAAGAGCGACTGAAACTGTTCTTCATAAAAAATAAAAGATCAAGTAAGTATATTCATTAAAGCTGCCGTACAACTAAATGTTTGCTATATTACCCTATATAAAAAATCAGTTTATATATTTGAACAGTGAAGATACACAGATGATTACACAAAATATGTAAACAGGTGGTAATTATCCTCCATAAAAATACACATTTTTAAAATTATAAAAATTTATGAATATAAAATGTTCAAATTTTTCTACCATATTTTCAGATAGATAGATAGATAGATAGAGCACAAACTTTTTAGTAATAAGCTACACTTGGTGTGTCAGTTAGATCCAATAAGAAAGGCTGCTTAATTTCAATTTTTCAGGTCTTCGAATCCGTGTGTTCCACTTCTCACTCAAGGTCCTCAGCTGCCTTTTGTACATATGCCGAGTGCTGACAGAGGACCCTACAACGGCAAACACATGGTGAAGCCATTCTTTGTTATTTAAGTTTCTGAATCACAGAAAACATAGCTATAGTGCAGGAACTAGCTTTATAACGTGGAAACAAACATTTTACATTGCTGAATTATCATTGTTTTGCAGGCTTTATGATTCTATTATGTGACTATTATAGCAGCTCACAAGGGCTGCTAGTGTAGCCCTGTCACACATATACAGCATAAGCAAACTAGGACAACAGCTGCTATTGAAGTACACATAACAATTAACAAAGTGCTTATGATGGAGGATGAATATTGCAGAGGAACATATATATTGAGTTTTATTTGAGCAGAAGTGGCTTAGTCTACTTGGTGATTATGGGGACATTTATGTTGGTACTTATTTTTTTGTCACTTGTTCAGGCAGCCTCAATGAGTAATTTGCTGTATCAAAGAAAGGAATGACAATTGTAAACAAACATATTTTTTTATAAAATCCCAGTTTATTTACTGTATGTTTAAATTATGGGCAAAGAACATTGTATTATTCCTGTTATTTCTTCATTTCCTGTGCAAAATTCACTCAGTTGTTAAGTGTTAAAAACATTATATTTGTGTCTTCTCAAGCTGGGGATGCTCAAACCAGACCTTTATTATCTTAATGATTGATTGGTAAGTATAATGGTTCTCTCACTTCTGTCTTCACTGAGTATGATGATATTTGTTATTTGTCCTTCCCAGTTCCATCCAGGATAATAGGGCTAAACCATTTTTACCCAGTTTTCTATTCCTTTCTGTTCCTTCCTGATTCCTTTTTTCTTTTGCATCATGTGCTGTCAAGATTTTTTTTTCCAAGAGTTTTCCCTTAGGCACATTAAATCACAGTTTTTTGCAGGTTTGCCTGTGACAATCTTAGTTTACTGACTCATATTCCATTACTAATTCAAATAGTAAAGAACATTTTTTTAAAGGTCCCCATTTATTGTAACTGGTGCGATATGCAGTTTTCTTAAATATTTCAATGACTGCACCATCAGGTCTCCCATAATATGGGTGGAGAGAAGTCTTCCATTGTGGGCATTACAGGTAATGTTTAGTACATTTGTGCATTTTGTGAATAAAGGAATCGGTATGGTATCACCTTCACAAATTTCATAATATTATTGACTGTAACAAGATCACTGTGGCAGTATTATTATTATTATAATAATAATTATTATTGTTTCATACAGTTTGGTGGATATTTTGTAGTGAAAGATCTAGCAAATACATTACCTTCTTTCTTGCTTTTTGTACCTGTGTGAATGTGACCATTACAAGGTTTCTCTGCATCTTCTTCAGGTTTCAGTGGCCCTTATATGTCTGTTGGAAACCACCCTCTTGACTTACTTGAGTTACAAGGCAAGTTTTGTATTGGTTGAGTATTATAAATTTGTGTTGAAAATGTGCAGTCTCCATGAAATTTCTAAATCAGTTTTGAATACAATGAAAAAAGAAAGGTCAGATGGTATAACATAAAATACTTGCTGTATCCATTTGTTGTACTGTGTGTCAAAAAAAAAAACAGTAACAGTTAAGTTCAGACCTTTTGGCAA
Organism: Arapaima gigas; assembly: GCA_900497675.1. Classification (NCBI taxonomy): domain Eukaryota; kingdom Metazoa; phylum Chordata; class Actinopteri; order Osteoglossiformes; family Osteoglossidae; genus Arapaima; species Arapaima gigas. The sequence continues at coordinate 223,878 of UFQX01000171.1, read as the reverse complement.
CATGATTTGATTTTTTTGTTGTTAATTCAACAAATGTTTTTTTTTTTTATCAGGGAAACATTTGGGAGCAGATCCTTAAAATACCATTCATGCTGGAAATGATCAGCACCGTACCCTTTTTGATCACGGTATGGAAGAAGCAGTTGGGTGTACACTTTTCCTATACCTAAAGGTCAAAAATGACAAACTTACAATCATGCAGAATTAAAATTCTCAAACGGATAGCTGTTATCTCTAGATCTATAAAGCTCAATCTCAGTTTCTTTGTCCATCAGTTTGTTTGTTTGTTTGTTTGTTTGTTTGTTTGTTTGTGTGTTTGTTCTTTACACGTGGCTTTGTTTTTCAAGCCACATATCTAAAATTTAGCACAGTGGTATTTCTCACTTTCAGTGAAAATTTTCCAGTCTCTCTTTCACACACACAGACATACACATACACCCACACAACAGGGAGGGGTTACCGGATGGTGTGCTAGGGGAAGGACACCAAACTAGCGACATGAAGTTATAAATGACACACACAAGGTAATGAACACTTTACTGATGTAAAGGTAATAAAGTTTGGTGACCCATATTTTTTTCTTTTTCTCCTATCCACTGTACTACAACTGGTATGTCATTCTCAGTTGTGTCCACCAGTTTGACAGGCAGAAACAATACTTGTACTAAATATATAATTTAAGGGTAAGACAGTTTTGTGATATATAATGTGTTTTTACTATTTATCTTTTTACTTTCTGACTCAAGCACCACTTCCTGGTGTCTTCTTATTTCTTTACTATTTAACATTTCAGGTGTCTGTAATAACAAATTACAGAAATGTGTTGATAAATAAGTTTAAGTTTTTTGTCATCTTTCAGATATTGTGGTGGCCACTGAGAAACCTCTTCATCCCTGTGTTCCTAAACTGCTGGCTGGCCAAGCACAGTTTGGAGAACATGATAGTAAGTGTGAAGTACTTAATGCATCTGAACTCTCTTAATGTATGGAGAACAAGGAGTACCATGTAAAAAACACAAATGAATAAAGCATCAATTATTATTTATAATAACAAATTGAAAATCAGAACTGGAAAACAATACATAAAATATTCAGGCAGTGACTGGTAAAAGTGTCATGTACGTTTACAAGCATGTGGTAAAATGTAAACCAACAAGCAAAGTAAATGTCCAACCAGTAAAATACAGAAGAAATCAGAAAAAAACAAGGTAATGTACAAAAAGAATGTGCTGAAGCAAAGTAATGTACAAAATTATAAGCAAAGCAATAGGCAAAGAAAGTGCTGATTTGAAAAAAAAATTGAATTTGTGCATAAAAGTATCTATTTTTGCATGAATGCATAGCTTTTTGAGCAATACACTGATTATTTTGTATATTTTTTCCCATTTACTTTATTGTTTCATATATTATTTTTCAACTAAGGATAAAAATTGATTAATTGTATATTTTTACGTGTTATTCCTTATTCTCCATAGTAAGAAACCAACATAAAGAAAGTTAAACTGGAATGAATAATTAGCCTGGTTTTTCTTTTACCTTGTTTCAATATTAAAAATTAAAAACAAAGGAAACAAAATTAAAGCCCCTGAATGGCTACCTTATGCTGTCAGTAGCTTCATTTTGGTTTCTAGGCACCAGATTTTTGTTGTCATTTTAGGTTTAAAATGCCTTTATTAAATGAGATAATTTCATGCTACTCTAATTCTGGTATAATTCTTAGTTTTTTACTGCAAACTTTCATTATAAAGAACAATGTATTAAATGTGCTCTTCTTCAGAATGACCTCCACAGAGCCATTCAGCGGACACAGTCTGCTATGTTTAATCAGGTTGTCATCCTCATCTCTACGCTAATGTGCCTGATATTCACTTGGTGAGTTTTTGTTTTTAACTAAAAATTTTTTGCCACTAGTGCACACATACAGAATGGCTATAAGTGTCACAGGCAAGTCTCCATTAACAGTACCAAAGCAGGATTTACTAGTAATCTGAATTTTCTCAAGAGTAAATTGCACTACTTTGTCCTGTCCTGCCTTTTCAGCCTGACTTTTTCCCCAGATAATATAAAGCTATTTTGCACTCTTGCACCAGTTTCCACAAAGGCAAATTCAGGGTTTAAAAAATGAAATTAGAGCTAATTTGCCTTGGTTTCCTCCTCTAAATGTGAAGCACTTAAGATTATGAATGTACTTCACTATTCTTGTAGGTTTGGACAGACAGTCATAATAATAATGTAGGTTTTGGTTCCTATTTCCTCTAAAGCACTTTGTGGTGATGCTGTTAAAAACCCCATTATTTCTTAACTGTGTCTCCAATATTGAGAATATCCTGTTTACTGGAAAAATAATCACCCGGTAATGTTTTTCCTTTAATGAATGTTGACATGAAAGTAAACAGCTAATCCCTGATGCCAGCAAGCAGCATAGCTTTTTGTAGTATTTTAAAATGTCCTGCCCTTAGATCGCATTTGTTCTGAACAAATAAAGGTTTACCCAACATTGGCACATATTACATGATCATATACTACAAACAAAGAAATGAACCAGAATTTATGGTTTATGGGAAAAATACATGTATTATGTTGATGAGTTACTGTCTTCCAATATACATTTTGTTGAAACATTTATATTTTATTGATTGTGCTGTATTTTTAAGGGATTGTTACACATATATACCCCTTCTAAGATATTCCAGATATTTTATATAAGCAGTGGGAGATATAGATTCAATTTCCACAGCAGACATAGCAGTGTTTCCCACAGTCAGTATTTACCATGTTCTTGTGCACACATATGGATGTATCCAGGTTACCTTTGGTTTTACATGCACTGATCCAAAAGAGAAAACCATAAATAAATGTAATATTTTAATACATTTTCCTAATGTTGATTATTTCCATTTTAATCTTTAATTTATAAATTTTAAGACTAAAGACTAAGACTCTAAGTTAAAATCTAGGAGTCCATATAAGCTGTGTTTTATGCTGTGTTTAGTCACACTGTAATATGAAACAAAGGCAGAATTCCTGTAAACCATCATGTCAAGTGGCTTTTTTTTCTTGTGGGCAAAAAATCTATTAAATACACAAAATGTGTACTGTTAAGAGCGGGAATAACTGATAATGAGCAGTCGTGCCCTGCAAGATGCACTGGCTCTGTGGATTTTTGCTATTTCTCAGTACTGATCTGATTACACTATTGTTTGGACAAAGTACCACATAGCTTTGCAATGTTTAATACTGGACCCATGTTCTTGGCATAAAAATCACAATCAGTTATTTTTCATGATGAATGAGATCAGCAACCCTGCTGTTTGACACCAAATTTAGTGACTATATCTCTGTCCTAACAGTTGTGCAGCATTTCTTTTATTACATTAGAATGGCCATGTCGGGCAGCTACTGGCACTTGGATGCTCACAGGAATATTTTCCTTACTGTCTCTGTTTTTACTTTCTTCTCCTTGGCTGCTAGCTGGATCTACTCTATAGTTACTATTATACTTACTATAGCTGCTGTCTGCCGTGATACTGTGATATTTTTTTTTATTGCTGTGTCATTGTGTCAGAAGACCACTTCAAAAAAAAAGATTCAATTACATAATTCATAATTAATTTAAAACAGTAATAACACTTTAGATATAACTTAATTCAATTTAATTTTTACATTAAATTAATTTTATTTGTACAGATTTTTTTCAAATTTACTTGTGTACACATTACTACTACTGGCTCTTGTTGGCACCCTGCAGCTTGATGATGATAATTATGATGATGGTGTTTTTCAATCTTTGAAGCACATGCCCCCCTCTCCCCTCCCTGTTGTCAGTTCGGGTCCTGGAACTCCCTGTTGGTACACATCACAAATGAGTTTAGCACTGTGTGTGTGTGTGTGTGTGTGTGTGTGTGTGTGTGTGTGTGTGCCCGTTTTGGGGCATAGTGAGGAAATAGTTGAGTATCACTTCCTGGAATACATCAATGTGTTTAGTGGCATGCCTGTGTGTGTGTCTGTGTGAACCTCGCTGTGTGTGAAACAGACAAACGGACAAAGAAATAATATGTCACTAAGCTTGATTACCCTTAAACTAGTTTAATTTACTACATGAGGGACATATGTGAACAACATGTGTGTTCCCCTGACACTGTGTAATGCTGTGTATGAGTGTGAAGGTAAAACAGGTCAGTGTGATGTACACTTTGTGTAGATGTAACTACTGCTGTGTATGACATCAGTAGGTGTGCCTTTCCAAACCTTATTGCAAAGACAGACTGATACATTTTAAAAGATTATCACCCTGATGAACTTGAGTGAGAAGTACCACTGTACCAAATTTCAAGTCTGTAGCCTGAAAAACAAAGCTGTCCACAAATAACAAAGCTTTGTAGAGATAGAGATAAGTTGTATCATTTAGATCATTGACAAAACACCAAAAATTTCTTTCTGTAGCAATTTTCAGCAATTAAAATGCTTAATGGATGGACTTTGAATTATGCTGTTCTGTACAGTTTCATTTTCATTCTAAGTTTCTTCTAAATATGTGTCTTTGCAGCATGTGTGGAATCCAGCATCTGGAACGTGCTGGAAACAAGAGGAACCTTTTTGACTCCTTGTACTTCTGCATTGTAACTTTTTCTACTGTGGGATTTGGTGATGTCACACCTGAAATCTGGCCATCAAAACTCTTTGTTGTCATAATGATATCTGTTGCTCTTGTGGTCCTGCCAATTCAGGTAAAAACATATTATTCATTAGAAAAAATCTAGAACAGAAGCTTCTGTCTGTGAGAAATGGTGTTATATTACAGAAATAATACTGTTGTGCTACTATTTTTATTTAAAACTATGTGTTGTGGGGCTATGAGGGAAAAAAAATTACAATTATTTCTATTTTTGGAGTTTTTTATGCAGTAAATTTGGTCCCCCACAAATTTAATCAGCCTGTTCAAGACTTAGAGTTAGAGGGGGACTTAGAGTCAGCTGTTTGAAATGAATCAGGCCTGATTTGGCTCAACCCTGTCCAATGAAACCCTGACCAAGAAAATTCAAGTTGGCAGAACAGAGAAGTAGAGAGGTACATTATGGCTGAAGAAAGTTTCTGAAGACTCCTAGAGAAAAGATTCTGAAGCCTATCAGTCTGGACAGTTGCACGGCCGCTTCTGAAGCTCTGAACCACAGTCAGACCCAAACTCATTGAATGGTGAAAGTTCAAAGCTCACTTTATTGTCATTTCACACTAACTTAATGTCACAAAACAACAAGATGGGGCAACCAAGTGGAAATCAATTACCAGCTGGTATAAAACTAGTTTTACATAGTCAAGAGAAAGTCTGGAACAATGGTGACTCTTAATAGGAGTAACTGTGCTGCGAAAAATATCTCTATGAGCAAAACATGAAATGGGTTATGGGCTCATATTAAATCTGGTAAACCCAAGTGTTCCATTTCAGAGAGACTTTTATCAACAGTCAAGCATGGTAGGTGATGACCTGGGGATGTTTTGCTTGCTCAGTATCTTGGGACCTTGCTATCATTGAAGTGACAACGAATTCCTCTGTCGCAGAAAATTTTAAAAGAGATCATTCCATGAGATAAAGCTGAAACCCAGCTGGGTTACACAGTTGGACAATATTCCCAAACATAAAAGCAAGTGAACATGATAATGGCTAAGAAAAGCAAAATTAAAGTTATAAAATGACCTAAGAAGAGAACATTGGACCTGAATCTCTTTGAGATGTTGTAGCAAGACAGGAAAAGTTAAAACTCTTCTGCATGGAGGAAAGAGCCAAAATTCCTCCACAGCAATCTGAGACCCTTGTCAACAGTTAAAGAGAGCTTTAGTAGTCATTCTGGGTAGCAAAACCAGTTATACATTATGAAAGGGCAGTTCCCACTGATGCTACTCTCCTTTTGGCAGCTGGAGCAGCTGGCGTATCTGTGGATGGAGAGGCAGAAGTCAGGGGGAAACTATAGCCGGCACCGGGCTGAGACAGAGAAGCATGTGGTGTTGTGCGTCAGCTCCCTGAAGATTGACCTGCTCATGGACTTCCTGAATGAATTCTATGCACACCCCAGGCTGCAGGTGATCACCAACACACCCATTGCTCATCACTAACGCTGATCTGGCTAGAGAGACACATAGAGCATCATGTACAGAAGCATATGTCACAGATTGTTACAGTCTGCATTGTAAGAACACTAACCACATTTGTCACAGGTCCCTTATGTGACACGTACCTTGTGTATGTTAAGATGTAAAACTTGACATACAGTACTGTGCAAAAGTTTTAGGCAGGTAGTGGAAAAATGCTGCAAAGTAAGAATGCTTTCAAAAATAGAAGTGTTAATAGTTTATTTTTATCAATTAGCAAAATGCAAAGTGAATGAACAGAAAAGAAATCTAAATCAAATCAATATTTTGTGTGACGACCCTTTGCCTTCAAAACAGCATCAATTCTTCTAGGTACACTTGCACACAGTTTTTGAAGGAACTCAGCAGGGAGGTTGTTCCAAACATCTTGGAGAACTAACCACAGATCCTCTGTGGATGTAGGCTTGCTCAAATCCTTCTGTCTCTTCATGTAATCCCAGACAGACTCGATGATGTTGAGATTGGGGCTCTGTGGGGGCCATATCATCACTTCCAGGACTCCTTGTTCTTCTTTACGCTGAAGATGGTTCTTAATGACATTGGCTGTATGTTTGGGGTTGTTGTCCTACACAGCTGTTTCTGTTTCAGTTAAAGACTGTGTTTCGCCCTACATATGAAAACAATGATCACCTGTTTGGTATAATTGGTTAATCATACACCTGACTATAATCCTACAAAATCCCTAACTTTGTGCAAGTGTACCTAGAAGAATTGATGCTGTTTTGAAGGTGGTCACACCAAATATTATATTGATTTGATTTAAATTTCTCTTCTGTTCATTCACTTTGCATTTTGTTAATTGATAAAAATAAACTAACACTTCTATTTTTGAAACCATTCTTACTTTGCAGCATTTTTCCACTACCTGCCTAAAACTTTTGCACAGTACTGTATATCAGCAATAATTCCTTTTTACTTAAAATTTCAGAAAATCTGAAAAATCTTCTAAATATTGTAGGCACCAATGACATACAAATATTTCATCTTGGTACCTGGAGGAACCTGTAGCTGCTTAACAACAGAATGGTTCAAATGCACCTTTTGGGTGAAGTTCAGTGATAAAACCAATACACCAAATATTATATATACACCTAAAAAGAGATTTTCCCTCAAGTGGTCTCTCTCCTCAACTACTGAGTATAACCAATATCTCTCTTGAATGGACATTAAGATTCTCTTGGATGGTCCAGCTCAATTGTTTAAACAATTGCACTTTCATACAGTATTTATGGTGTTTTCTTCAAACTTTGTCACTTTATACATTTTCTACTAGTTGAGTACTGTGTAATGTTCTATTAAGGTAAATGTGACTGGATGAACAAACACCATAGATTTGACCAACAAACTAGGGTAATACAGTGTCAGCTTATTTTCTGTTTTATCTTATCCACCTTTAGTTGTTTTGTTTTGCCATTCACTGTAGACTTTTTGGGGATAACTATAGGTAAATATAAGTCCATGAGAACTCTTTACCCCATAAAGGCCTAAACTGGGAGAATAAGTATGGTTGCAAGAGCTGGAACAGCAATCAAAGATGGAGGTGTGATATTCTCATAGGCTTTACCTGGATGTTTAAATATGTCTACTCATAAATCACACAGTGAACCTCTGGCAGAGGAACAGAAGCTTATTCCCCTTGTGACATAACCTATGATGGAATTATTTCTCCTGACCATTTAATCAGTTCTGTTCATTTGGTGCCACTGTCTTGCAGGACTACTACGTCATTATACTTTGTCCCACAGAAATGGATGTCCAGGTTCGCAGAGTGCTTCAGATCCCCATGTGGTCCCAGAGAGTAATTTATCTGCAAGGTTCAGCTCTGAAAGACCAGGATTTGCTCAGGGCAAAGTAAGTAAGACGCGACCTTAAATTACCCTGAGGGATAAGAGCCATGATTTTAGAATGGTTTTTCTTTCTTTTTACTTGTGTACACATTACAACTACTGGCTCTTGTTGCCACCCTGCATCTTTGGCAATTATCATCATTATCATTATAATCTATAACATTGTCCTCAAATGGCAATAAATTAATTTTCTTTTTTTTCCCCTCTATACTTGTAGTTCTATGATCATTAGTACCACAATTTTTCCAGTAAAAGTGAACACTTGTAGTTTACTGCCATCTCCTGGTAGTTATGCTGGTTTTAATGTGCATTCTGATTATTTGCCAAAAAAGTCTTATCAAAGCTAACAGCTACACGAGTCGCAGACTTTACCCCATTCCGCAACTGCATTTCCTAAAGGGACTCATGTTGATTTTGTTTGTTGACAAGACAGCAGTGGCACTTGAACCTCAAGTTGCCAAGTATGTTTTAAGTACATTGTCTGAATGCAAATGTTACTGTTTCAAATGACGTAATAAAGCAAATATTAACACTTCATATTTTGTTTACTGCCAGTTTTGTTTTATTTGCAAGACCCATGAAGTATAGGTGTTTCATTATTTCCAGAATGGACAACGCAGAAGGCTGCTTCATCTTAACCAGTCGATGTGAGGTGGATCGCACCGCAGCAGTATGTAATCCAAAAATCGTTGTTGCATAGACTGCTCAGCATCTGTGGCGACTGTGTTATTGTTAAAAAGATATTGCCGGGTTTTGAGGTTCTTAATAAATGACTGTAATCTGAATTAAATACCTCTAATGTGTATTAGTTAATATAATAACCAGTAAGACCACTGAATAGTGAATACAGTGGTTGGCTTTCAATAAAATGATAAAGGTTTTGAATCTCACGTGCTGCTGTAGTACCCTGGAGCAAGGTACTTAGCCTGAATTGCTTCAGTAAAAATTACCCAGCTGGAAAAATGGTAAATCATTGTAAGAAGGTTATTATAGTACATGTAATGTTGTAGATAGCCTTATACAAAGGTGTCAGCTAAATAATGGGTAGGCATTTTTCTGCTAAGCTGATGAAAAAATTTGATGAAATCTACCCTTGAAGTTTAATGGATTATAAACTTTAATGAGATTATATGAAAAGTGCTGGCTGAAGAATATTCTTTAGGGCTGGACAGAAGAACAGCCACTTTGGTTGCATCCCCTGTCAGTGATGACGCTCATGTGTGCCTTCATAGAGAAATGTTTTCAAGAGTGGATCAATACCAGGACATGACTCACAGTGGTTAATGACAGTAAATTACCATTTCTCTTACACATTAATTTACTTTGATTTTAAAGGTACAGAGACTTTTTTCTCAAAGATAGGAAACACGAGTAAGTGGGCCGGCAAAGGGTGAAGATTCATTACCCAGCCTGCAAGGCTTCTTGGCTCAGAGAGCTCTTCTGAGAGCAGTGAATTCCCCACAGTGCTTGCAGTCTCCCACCTGATGTTTACAATTTCTATGGAATTTTTAAGGGATTCGCTGTACACAGGCATTTCTTTAGAAACTGTGCAATATATTCTGCAAAGTTGTCACAATTACGATTTAAACATTTTTATTTTCATTAGACCATTTTATTCTCAATTGCAAGCTTCTTTTTAACAGGAAAAAATATATTTTTGTGAAGTAAGATTTCTCAAATAGCTGGACAAATCAGTGCAAAATCTTACACTGCCCAAAAAGAGAAGTATGGAATATATTTTCTTGGTTATCAGTTTCAGCTGTCAATCCCTGCGACTGTTGACTGTTGATGGCCAGATATTGGAATGACCACACAATACAGTACATCATAGTAGTAGTTTTTAAACATATTTTCTAGAATTTTCAAAAAACATCAAACTGAAAAAAAACTGGCAAAAATGGAGCATAAATCAGTATTTTTAATCAATAAATGAAGTGTTTTACTTCCAAAAAAATGTAATACTAGCATGTAATTTTTCTGATACATTGTGAACTTTAAAAAATGCTGCTGCCTCTTCTACCATGACATTGTGACAAATAGTATTGTTGTTGTACCAGTTCAAGAAAGTGCTAATTTTATTGTTCAACTGCAATACAGATGTCTATTTCTTTATCATATTATGTGGCCTTTTGTTGAAAAACTTATTCATGTTACAATATGTTATTACATTTTTGATAACAAGATTACTGTCGTGTCAGAATGATTAAAATAAATGAAATATATGATACCTTGGAATAACTGGTTAATCACATGACTGGAACACCAGCCCAGTTAGTCTGGTAAATGAATTAGAAAAATAAGGTGTTTAAGAAATTGTCAGATTTTTTGTGGTGGGGGGTGAGAGAAACAGTATACAGCTTGGTTGAACACAAATATTAGGGTAAAAATTTATGCTGTGTTCAGCACTAACATTTCCATGCCTAAAATGCCTTACTCATTTTGTGATTGTATGAAAAAGCCTCATAATTTCATAAAAAGTGAAGTGATATCATGGTTTTAGGAATAATTGAATCTCGCAGAGTTTAAAATTGGCAGTTTGATCCTGTGATGTATTTGTATCTAACCAAATGAAGTTATCCCATGATCCCATGCCATAGTGAATAACCATGTCTGAGGCTTTTCTCACAGTCAAAAAAAGTTGTCTCTTTCTATGGCTTCATGACAATACAACATGAGATCATCTTGAATTTTACATTTCAGGATCACCAGACGATTTTACGTGCTTGGGCAGTGAAAGATTTTGCTCCTAACTGCCCCCTTTACGTTCAGATTCTGAAACCGGAGAACAAGTTTCATGTAAAATTTGCAGGTGAAAAACAATGTCTTAATTTTTGCAACCCCCTTTAAAAAAATCTTCTAAAACTCAATCTAATTTGAGTGCTTAATTGTTTTAATAAACAAACCCTTATTTTCATTTGTCCCAGATCATGTTGTCTGTGAGGAGGAGTTTAAATACGCCATGCTGGCTTTGAACTGCATCTGTCCAGCCACTTCTACATTCATAACCTTACTTGTTCACACCTCACAAGGGCTGTGAGTATTGAAGGCACTTGGACCCTGGCCTTTAAACTGTGTTAACGCTTACATTTCTTCCCATATTTATAAAGGACATCAAGGAATCAAATTGCAGACAGGATAAATGAACTGATGAAATGAACCGTGTTTCAGGGAGGGACAACAATCTCCAGAAAAGTGGCAAAGGATTTATGGCAAATGCTCAGGTAATGAGGTGTATAACATTGTCCTGAAGGAGAGCATCTTCTTTGCGGAGTTCGAAGGGAAGTGCTTCACATATGCTTCCTTTAATGCACATAAAAAGTAAGTCATTGCAGAAGGTCCTTAAGAAACTGTCTGCTATCCATGTTACTGTAATTATTTGATAATATATATTTTTTCCAATGATCTTCTAAAACTATAAATCGTTTTCAAATATTTTCTTCCATATACAAAAACTAAATATTATATTTGTTTTCCGAATACTCTCTATCACTCTGTATGTCAGCATGTAAAATGTGTTCTTCAGTTTGAGCAGAAGGTGTCTGATGTTTCCAATGCAATTTCATATTACTGCCCACTTACTGCGTTGTATTTTTACTGTACTGTACTCATGTACAGAAACCCTTTAGCTGATAGTTGTTGATTTTGCTCTGTGTGTGTTGCTGCAGGTATGGTGTGTGTTTGATAGGTATGCGCAGGGAAGATAACAAAAATATCTGGCTGAACCCAGGCTCTCACACTGTCATGAGCCCCACAGACACCTGCTTCTACATCAACATCACAAAAGAGGAGAACTCCAGCTTCAAAAAACAACACAAAGCCAAGAGCAAATGGACAATGATGGGAAGAGACGTTCCTAAGCAACTGCCTGTTCACAGCATCATAGCCAGTATGGGTATGGGAAGGCGACGTTGCTCATCAAAATTACAGATTGTAGTATTCAAATACAGGGCTTCCTCTCAACCATAATTTGTTCCTGAAGAGTTGTTAGTAAGGCAAATTCTCGTGAATAGAATTCTTTATGACCATTAATTTAAATGGGGGAGAAATAAATTATGTGTTCCTGAGTCACAAATGGTTTGCATGTAAGACTGTAACTGGAAGCTGAATTTGCTGCTATGGGAGCTGAGACATATGCACGGACAAAGGAAACGGGGTTTATGGGTGATAAAGTGGAGCAATATGGGTTAATGTCTGCTATTTCTGCCAAAAAGCCTCAGAGACTTGCACACCAAATATGCAAAACTGCTGCCAGAGAAAACTAAAGCCAGAATATTAGAACTGTTTATGGCATCTTTAAATCCAAGCTCAAGACTTATATGTCCAAAATTGATTATTTCCCCTTTTCCTCTGATTATTCATCTTATATGTATGTATGTTAAACATTTTTGTTATTTTAGAGTCAATTATTATTATAGACAAAAGAGTTACCAGATTTTTTCAGACCTTTCTGAATATGTGAACCAGCACACCACAGCAAAACTCATGCCCCGTGGGGATACTTCAGTCTTTTGTAATGCGTGATGTCATCAAAGAAGATATTTTCCTAACCAAGAATTGCCAGCAAGTTAAGATTTTTTTTTTTTTTTTTTTTTTTTAGGTACAAATTACATTTGTTTGTAATCCAGAATTCTTGTCAAACAATTTGTTTTATATGGAGGAAACTTGTTTGACTTTCCAACACTGATCTGTAATAACCCTTGAGTTAGTTGAGAATTTAATGCATTTAAAGATTACTCTGTGGAACACTTGGCGTATATTTGAAATAAAAATCATATACTATTTAACAAACTGAAGTAGGAAGGGGTTGTCAGTATGCATGAACAATGTACACTGTATTTTGCAGTAAAAGGGATTTAACTTTTTGTTAGAAAAGTAATATGGCCTTATTAAAGAGATTGCAGACAGAACCTTAAAGAGTTTGTGACTAAGTAGTGAACAGAAATAATGCTCTTTCAGTATAGTTCAGTAGTAGGTAGCGAATCCATCCACTCCAAACCCCGTACAGATGTGAGCCATTTACAGAGTGATCATACACTTTTTCTGAGTCATAAACAATATGGGCGATTTAGAGTCACCAATTCACTTGAAACACATGTTTCTGGACTGTGGGAGGGTACTAGAGCAAAATCAACTCATACTGCATGGTCCCATGTGTGCTACATAGGAATGAACATCACGCTGAACTATGGATGAGTAAAGCAGGAATCAGATGCCATTGCCCTAAATTCAGAAGTCTATCATGTGTGTCCTAGTGTACTTTCTAAGAACTATTCTTTGACATGTGCCTTCCAGCATTTAATGTGAAAACTATACACCTTTTAAAGCAAGAGAGCTTTTTTCCAGATGGAAAATAACAACATGTCTAACACCCAAATGTATATTTACTTTTTTATTATTAAGGCACTGTGGCCATAGATTTGCAAGACACTGGCATCGGACCTGGCTGTGGTACCACCCTAACTCTACCAGGAGGGGGCAGTAATGGAGGCATCAGAAGGCCCAGCATAGCTCCAGTTCTAGAAGTGGGTGATACTGCCTCCACACAAACACAGGAGCTGTTGCAGGAGCATTCAGAGGATGAAGCTTTACCTCATGACAATGAGTCATCAGCTGAAGAGTGAGTGAAATCACATGTATAACACACAATGTACTTAAATAAACCAGAGATGTAGCTGATATATTGCTGCAACACAAAAAAGCATTTAATTTAATCATGATTTTAATTTACAAATATAAAACAGATAAAAATAGGTAAAAAATGCATCTTTAATGTAATTTTGATTTTGCTAGTCTGAAATAAACTACAGCATTTTGGAAAGTCATTTGTATATATGAATATATTGTAAAACAAAAAAAAATTGTATTGGAACAGATTTCTTGCACAGTACACACTGAACAGAGAATATGAAAATGAAATAAACAAAAATTCTTTGTTTATGTTGCAAGCTATGTCAAAGGATACCCCCCAAATCTGCCTTACATTGGAAGTTCTCCAACTTTTTGTCATTTACTTAAGAAAAGAATGCAATTCTGCTGTCTCAGGCTGGAAAAGGTAAATTTAAATAAAAACAGTACTTTTTTATGCTATAATTTGCAAATGTACTACAAAACTTTCCAATTAAAATGCATTTTTGTTCTGCAAGTACTAAAAACTAAATAATTCACTAGACAGCTGCAAACAAAAGCATAACAGTATCATCAATTACTGAAGAAATTACAGAATGTCTGTATTCATTATTTGTTGCATATTTCTTGTTTTTAGGGCTGCAATCATACTTACTGTGAGGACGCAAAAGCACACAGCTTCAAAAACAAGATCATCATAGTCTATGCTGAAACAGCAGGGAATGGCCTGTTCAACTTCATTGTACCTCTTAGAGCATACTTCAGGCCAAAAAAGGAGTTGAACCCCATTGTGTTACTCCTTGATAACCCGTGAGTATATTTCCTTCCACAATAACGGTAACAAAACAGTAATAATGCTAAACTCCAAAAAAGAGCAAACAGAATGAAAGGTCATGCACAGAAAAACACATGGAATGGGTGGGACAACAGTGATAGAGCATATTCATCTGAAAGGCCTTAGAGACTGATTTTGTTAGATTTATTGTGTACCGTCTTCTTAACTGCAAAATTGTTGTTGGATTTGAAGACCTTGAAATTTAGTTAAAGATATAATATGTTCTTATTCATTTTCCAGACCAGATACACACTTTCTTGAAGCAATCTGTTGGTTTCCCATGGTTTACTACACCATCGGCTCGATTGACAAGTATGTGACTCCATGTGGTTTGATTTTAGGCTTATACGTGTGTGTGTGTGTGTGTGTGTGTGTGTGTGTGTGTGTGTGTGTGTGTGTGTACGCTATTGGCAACTTATGGTGACCAATTAAAGCAAACTGGAGCTAAGCTGGATTCAAACTCATTACTACTACTCACTGCTCCTTGTCACCATGCTTCCCAACTAACTTTACTAAAAACGTTGTTAATAGATGCTTTAAACCAAATCCAATAACGTGTAATTTTTCAATCATTTATTTTTTGTTGCATTTTTAGTAAATTAGGTTAAGTACCTAACAGAGTCTGCCCTTTGCTCATAAATCCAGATCTTTTAAAAAGCACCTGGTTCCCCAGTTATGTTGAATAATCTGTCAAATGGTTCACTGTTATCACATCTGTTTCTAACTTTTGTATTTTGTGCCATTGTTTTATTTTTGTTTGTACTTCTTATGGAGTTTTTCTGTAAAGATTTCACATATTTAACAATGCTAAGAATCTTCTTTTAGCACTGAAGTAATAGAAATATTGTATTCAAAAAAGAATAACAGCAAGAACAACGATAATAAATAATAAATAAATACATAACTAAATAAATAGATAGATAGAAAAATAAATAAATAATAAAGTGCATACGTACATACATGCATCCTGGACAGGGCTGTGGTGATCTCAAGCCCATTCTGGAATTCCTGGGCAGTAGGCTGGGAAGCTATACCCTGGATGGGATGCCACTGTCACAATACTACTACTACTACTACTACTACTACTACTACTACTACTACTAATAATAATAATAATAATAAAAAAAAAAATAATAATAATAATGATAATATTAACAAGCTACAGGCAAAAAACAGGGGAACTAAAATAACTTTTGTTATATGGGAATCATTCCCCAGACCTGATATCTTTTCAGTCTAATTCCTCTCCAGAATTTTTGTGCTCAGGAATTTTTATTTCATATTACATTGAAGAGCTATAAAATCTAAAGTGGTGTGACAACAAAGCAGCTGCTTTGAGGTAGGATAGCAGTTATGCTAACTAGTTTAGCAGTTTTTTTAACCACAGAGCAATATGACGGACTCATCCTCATCCACAGAATAGCACGTACTGTTCTTTAGACCTCACCTGAATGTCTTTTTTTCCTTCACTTCTGATTTCCAACAGGCGGTTCCACATATAGCCAGTTTTTTCTTTTAAACTTTATTGGCCATTATTAAGCTTATATTTTATGTATTACTTTAACAGTTCAATTTATCAGCACATTTAACATAAGAAGTGCTGTTTAATATAAATGTGTATTCCTAGGTATGAGTTTGTACGTATTTTTTTCTTTTGTGCTTTTGTAATTTAGGTGGCTAATGACACGACAGACTTGAACTGCATCACTCTGTGACAAAGCAGGATTACTTTCAGTAGAGAGTCAGTTAGCAGTCACAGCTTCATATTTCATATAGTACTGCCATGGGAGTACTACCAGTTGAAATGATTCAGCACATTTGCTAACTTAATAGCTGAAAATGACTTATTACAGAAGTTTCATACATTTAAATATGGGTAGAGCAGGTAACAGAGTGGTAAAAACTGCCAGCTTCTGCTGAAAGGACCCAGGTGTAAATAACATCTCCTGCTGACATTACCCTTGATCAAGGTGCCTAACCTTCAGCTGATACAGTTAATGTACCCTGTTGTGTAAATGAGTAAATACTAAATGTGATTCAGTGTTAGTTGCTTTGATGGAAAGAATCAGCTAGATACATTTTTTTCTTAAGTTTAAATTAAAATGAAGAAGAGCACAGTGACAATCTTTGGGAAAAATGTCCTGAATATCCATTTATTAAGAAGTCCATAATAGCCAAAGCTGAAACACTGGAATGTTATTTTGCCTTTGCTATGGTACCAAGGTTGATATGACTTTGTCAAAAAGTTGTGACTTGAGTGGAAATGATGTTTATCAAACTGCAGAAACTGTTTATAGCCGGTTTCTGTTCAGAAAGACGACAGATTGTGAGCATCCCAGAGATGCTGTAAGGCAGTGAGGCAATTTTCCAGCTGAGCAGCATTTGAATTTCTAATTAAACACAGTCTTAATTTGTCTGTATTCATAACATTCCCTCATTCCAGTATTTATCTGACTTTTGGTATACATGAAAATAGGGTCTGAAACAACTGACTGAACTTCTAATGTCACAGTGAAATGCCCAAACTAATCTAACGTTCTGACTGGCAGACGACAACGCTCCAGGCTGTTGCCTTTAGCTACCTTGCTGCTGTGCAGTACAACACATTTAATGCTTCTGTTTTAAAATACAGCAAGCATGTAAAAGAAGCCCTGAGAATAATTGAATTGGCCTTGGGCTGACCTTAATCTAACAAGGTTGGTGCAGTTGGATTAAGTTAGTCATCAGTTTGTTTGTCAGGAAGTGCCTGTGTCTTGCAAGTGCTCACATTAATGTTTAGCTTTGTCTGAACCTTTCCAAACCTGTTCTGCCTAATTCTATTTGCTTCACATGGACACAGAAGTATGGATTTAGCTCATTTCTACAACGAGTTTAATTGGTTCACTGAATGTAAAGTTTTTATTCCATCCAGAATAAATCAGATTCAGCATATTTCAAAACGACGTCAGGGTATGCTGTCAGATTTCCTGGAGAGCCTCGCAAATCATACATTTTGAGCTCATTCCTTAATTTAACCAGTGAGTCCAACTAATTGTATCGCTATTCATAACCGTAGAGCAGGAGGCAGTAAAGTAGCCGAACATTTAACCTAAAGGTTCCTGCTTAGTGGCCAAAGAAGGCCACTGCTGTTGTACTCCTAAGTACACCTTCTGCTGTAAGAAATAGATGTTTTGGGGTATGGTGCACCCTAAAAATTCTTCAATATATGCAAAACAGGACACCAGCTACACTGATCTTCACAAATTTAAGCACGTACCTCATGCCTGTTCCTAACCTTGCAAACTATACTGAATGGATACTATATATTAAACTCCATATCCAGTTTTTTATTAATAAAATCATGCTATATGCAATATACTGTGATTTATTTTGATATTCTTTTAAATGTATACAATCGGTTCTGTTTCTCACATACTTAAAGGGATACATATCTTTTCATGTAGTACAGTAACATGACAGGTGTGGGAATAGAGAATAGAATACGTAACCTCATAGCTCCTAGCCTGCAAGGTGGAATTTTCCTTATATCAGAAGTTTGCATGTTCTTCCTTAGTTTGCAAGGTTTTTATGGATTCTTAGGCTTCTTTACACATGTTAAATATATGCCATTGTGAGCTGCTTTAAGAGTTTGCTCTTAGCTTGTGACTCCTTAAGAGAATGTGTGTGAATGCACTGCAATCGGATGCTATTCCAACCAGGTTGTGCCCTGCCATAAACCGTCCTGAGAATGGCTTCAGAATAACCACAACCCTGCATGAATCAGTGGTTTATTTACACATATTCTGAGATTAGTGTGCTGTGATTATGCTGCAATAGGGTTTCCCTGTACTTTAGTCTGAATATATTACAAAATGAGAAAAATACCACTAGGATGACAGTGAGTCATATTTAGCTTAATGAGAAATAGATACCACTACCCTTATATGACAGACAGGAAATCTGAAAATAAGTATGTTAATACAATCTGTGTTTATAACATTATGTGGTAAAAGCATTGGCAGCACCTGCAAAACAAGGCAAATATGGGGCAAGAAGACCCATATCGTTTTCCTCGAAAAGGTCTACAGAACTACATTAACACCCTGGTCTTAAAAACTACAATTGAGCTTTGCCAAGCTACTATTTATAGTAAGGCTATTTTTTGGAGAACACTCGTATTCAGGGTCAATTTTCAGATGACCAAAGTACTGTGTATAACCCACAGTAATCAGCCCAAACCCAGGACCCCAGAGTCATGGGAAAAGTAATACGGTCTGATGAGTCACATTTCACTTCGCTTTCCTATGTCTGTATGGATTTATGTTGGATGACCCTTATTGTCTGTTGCCAACCGTCAGCTGTCCGTTGCCAACTGCTAAACATAGTGATGGATCAGTAATAATTTTGGCAGCCATCACTGGGCCCAGTCATTGCTCTGCTGGGTCTAATAATGTCCAAGAAAAATTGAGCCATTTTAGGCAATACTGTGCAACCTTTTCTCATATTCCAAGTTGCTAACAATCTCATGTGTTCTGCTGAAAGGATTCTGAAGTGGTTTCATGAACAGATTACATTGATGGCCTCTTCACTCACTGCATGTAAACTTCTCTGAACTTTCATGGCAAGTTCAAGACATAGCAGATGCTATAGTTGTTAGAGCTGCTACCTTCAGCTGGAAGGACCCAAATTCAAATCCCCCTTCTGCTGTAGTGCACTTGAACAACATACTTTCCCTGAACTGATACAGTAAAAATATCCAAGTGTCTCAATGAGTCCATCAGACTAAGTAGCTTAACAAGTTATTGAGGGCATTTCCAGCCTTAAAAAGTTATAATCTTTCCTTTTTAAGAATGGTGTGGCAACCTACTAGATGTTGCTTAAGCAAAATATTGGTTCTACAAGACACTTGGTATGGATCATATTTTTGGTGATTTATGGAGTCACCCCATAAATACTGCAATATATTCAGAGTTAAATATATACCAGAACACTTCCAGGAAGAACTCTTCCTTCAGTGTGGGACTACATTTGGTCCTCTGTAGATGTTTGTGTCTAGAATTGGGTCTTCCGCTCCGTCTTTGATATAATCTCTGCTACATGTTTTTTACAGCCTCGATGATGTGCTGCGTTGTGGCGTGTCCTTTGCTGCTAACATGGTGGTTGTCGACAAGGAGAGCACAATGAGTGCAGAAGAAGACTACATGGCTGACGCCAAAACCATTGTCAATGTTCAGACCCTTTTTCGGTAGGACTCCATGAAAAATACTGCGTGTTTTACAGTATCAGTTCACAGGAGAGCAACATTTTGAAAACATTGTAGCCAAAATTAGTGTCCATTAATTGTGTGTCAAGTCAGTCTGTTAAGTCATTTAACACACATTAGTATTATGTAAAAGTTTAAATTGTACATTTTGTCCTTAGGGCTAAAAAAATCATAGTATGCAGTTAATGAAAAAATGCAGTAAATAACTGAAAAATGCAAAAAAAAAAACAACAACATGTATATTGGACAAAAGACAGCAAATCTGTTGGATATGAAAATGAAAAAGGCAGGTTAGCCAAATCAACAGCATTTGAAAAACATGCAGTGTTCAGAAACGTAGGGGGAGGGCACACAACCGCAGAAAACTATGGGAGGAAAGCAGTCTTTGGTGTGCCTGTTGCCCTGGCAACCTTGTCACACTGGAACAGTGAATTTAATTCTCGAGAGACCAATGAATTGCCTGACATAATGGCTTGTAAGATGTCACACTCCATTGGAAATACTTTTTTTTGCAAGGAAAACACTTAGTATATTGGGTCTGCATTGCTTAGATAAAATCAGATCGAATTGAGTAGGTGGTGTTACCCTGATTAATGTTTGAATGTTAGGGAAAAAGGAGAACTTGTCTATATCGTGCTCAGTGAATCCATCGTCACTGTCAACAGTACATCTGCAGGGGTACACAGTGGAAATCTTGTGAAAATGTCTTGATAATACTGTAGTTTAAACTGAGCGGTAGATGGCAATGTTGGTTTTTTCCAGGAGATGTGGCGCATCCACAGCCATAAATCATCTTGATGTCAGCACTGAGGCTACAGATATTTGCTGAACCCACTACAGTTGACTAGAGAAACTAGACTCACATAATTGCACTTGTTTAAGCTATTTATTTATATACCATATCTCATATGACACCATTTGTCACAAAATTTGACAGAACCCCATGAATTTTTCAGCACTTGCTTTTTCACTTATCACAGTTTGTTTGATGGTCAGTCAACAGTGAATGAGTCCATATTTGCAAATGTGTCTCTATATTTGTAATATGTAATGCCTGCTGTCTATTTAGAAATCTGTAAATAATTTAAATATTTTTGTTCTTTTTTTCTCTTTCAGGTTATTTTCAAACCTCAGCATCATTACTGAACTCACCCATCCAGCCAACATGAGATTTATGCAATTTAAAGCTAAAGACAGCTTTTGTTTGGCCCTTTCTAAACTGGAAAAAGTAAGCAAAACACCTTTTATTTTCAGTATCACAGGAAAAATAAACACTACTTTATTAAAATAATTCACATTTTAAACGTCTGAATTATCAAAATTTTATCACCATTGTTATTATTCAAATTGTTTCGAGTTGCTGTGCTATAGTCTCTCACGCATAAAAACAAGAGAAGAAAGAATGCAAATATGGGTAAACACTACCAGTCAGTGAATTTTCTCGCAATATATAAGTCATATTATTTCTGAGGCAAAGGGATTCCACCAGGTAACCAATCTCAGGTAACCAGAGGTGCTTTCTTCTGGTCCTTCAAACAACCAGGCCTTATGAATATTAGCCCTCATGTGGTTCATTCTGCTGTCTTCAGTCAAGGTCAAATAATCATGCATTAATTAAACAGTAAAAGCAGCAATTTATCAGGTGTACTGTCAAAGTTTTCAAAGCTTTGATTTTTTCATATTTCCAAGAAAATATTGTTTGAACAACAGATAATTAAAGAGCACTAACAAGTTTCCTGTTTAGTGTCAACGTCACAGTGCATATATACATATATATAAAAAATCTCTGAACAGCCTTGCTTTTCAAACCACAGAATTACAATTGGACATGTTCTCAACCTAAGGGAGGTTTTTGCATAGTCAGATTTGTTAAACTCCAAAAAGACTACTTACTATTTTGAAAACTCAGTCTTTGACACGACATGGAGAAGCACATAGTAACATCACATGCAGAGTGTACGTAAAAATGCTGACAGATTTTCATAGTGCTAATTTTCGGCTAAATGCTAACACACACACATACGAATGCCCATACACACACCCACACACACGCTGACATACTTTCTCACTCAGACACACACAAACTGGAAGGTAATAAAGTTTGGTAATGTATAATTTGTTATTGCTGTTGGCATGTCAGTCTGTATGTGTCATACATGCTCTACACACATATACACACGTGCTGATGCACTTACACACGAATGTACTAAATTCAAAAAGTTGAAAGGTAATAAAGTCCGGTGGTATATAATTTTTTTTTTACTATGTACACGTCACAACAGCCACATGTTCAACCATAGGAGCCAGTAGCTGTTACTCCATGTGTGAGCAAATTAAAATGTAAAAATTATTGATAAATTATGCAAGGCACATGCCAGGCAACCCATTAAGAGTATCTGTTACTTAAAGTTGCTTCACTGCTAATTATTTACTGTATACCTAGGAAAACATGCATGGCAAGATGCTTTGGATACAAATGTCAGCTAAGCAAAAAAATAATAATGAGAAGCTAACCTGTGTCTTTTTATATGAAGACAGTTTATAGGTTCTACCTTAAGCTTGCTTGTTCAGGCGTCACAGGCCTTACTCCCCACCTGCCCACTCCATCACCATTGTCAGAGTCAATGCCTCATAAATGGTGTTACTGTAAATGCAGTGCTGTACACCTCAAAGCTTTGTGTGAGGCTGTATTGAAACCATTAATTCCAGTAACAGCGACAGCTATGAAGAGAAATATCAGCTCCTTTCCCCCCTGCCGACAGGCTGCCCACAAGCAAGATTCTTAGATAGGCAATTAAGGCACCAGGAGATCCCATCCTTCTGGTGGCCCCCCCACAACCCACACTCTCTCTGTCGGTGGGGTTGACTAAACTGAGACAGAGCAAATTTGGGAGTCTACTATATGTCAGCTGGTTAGTGCTCCCTTGGCATCCTATGGCCAGAAAAGTACAAAACGTGGCATCGTCAACACAATGTTGTGCTTTATTTTTTTTTCTTTCCTGCATATCATGGCTTCCTCCTCTGAACAGGACAAAAGGACTTACTTAACTCTCGTTTTTATGCCTTCCAGTCTTTCTTGACATTTGTCATCTTTGAGGGAAAGATGAAGATAGTGTTATACAGATGGTTTTACATATTCCGTTGCTGCTAAATTAACAATCAAGATGAATCTTAAAATGTAAAATGTAGAGCTGTTCCTTTCTCAGAATTTACCATCTGGTAGCTTTTGAGACAAATAAACAAAAATTGCAAGCTTTAGAATTCTGTCAATTATAAATACCATCTTGGTGTAGGTTTTGCATTTTGTGTTATGCAAATTCTGCCCAAAAACATATGACTATGTTACATTTGCTCTGTTTTGATTTTTTTTGTTTTTAGTGGTGTAGTTATTTCTTCGACCACTAGAGAGCTCTGTTGCCTCTTACCCAAAAACACTTGACTGTATTTTTTTTAATATATCTTTATATATATTTGTATTTTCTAACAGAAAGAACGTGAGAAAGGTTCCAATCTGGCCTTTATGTTTCGGCTGCCATTTGCTGCCGGAAGAGTGTTCAGTATCAGCATGCTGGACACCCTCCTATACCAGGTAATATATGTTCATCTTAAATACTTGTAACAGCCTAATCTACCAACACCTGCGTATGACTGCATTCTCACCGTGTGGTCTTTCTTTGAGCTGTTCCACTTTTCATTTCAGTTGGTGAGAGTCTGACAATGTCTCTCTCTGCTTAAAAAAATTCCAGATACCACATTACATCAGTATGTGCATAACAGTTATGTATTTACACAGACAGAAATCATGAGCAAAGGCAGCTGTTGCATCTATTTATGCCATGCTGTTCTCATAGTATCTTATGTGCCCCTGCATATGCACCTGGGCATCACTCTGTGATGCAGTTAATAAAACAGAAACACATCAGGTGAAGATGTATGCTCCTCTGAAAAATCAGTAAAAATAAACAGTCATCTTTTAAAAAAAAGACTCCATTAAACATCACAGTGTTTGCGCATCCAGTCTTGGTGTGGGAAACCAGACGAAGACAGCTGGCCTCAAACCGTTTCGTTATCACAGCACCTCGAGACCCGGAAATAATGCATAATTGATCTGTTGCCATTCTCATCCTCGCTATGTGTGTCAGGCCAAGTTCCTCGGCAGGGGAGCAGCTGCGCAATTGGATTCTTCCCGATCATTAACTTTCCAACATCGTCCACGCGAAACAAACGTGTGTCCCTGTTGAATTGTGGAGTTTCCTGCAGAATCCTGTAGAATGTGTGACATAGGAGATATGAAGCAGCAGTCCCTTTTCCTTACGCTTTTTGTATTTCTCACACACACAGTGTAAAATGCCAGGTGGAATGTCTCACTGAACTGTCACGCAGCCTCTCCTGGTGCCCAAATGTCTCAGGGCACAGGTGCAAGAGGCTTTTCTGAGTAAAACGTCGTAATCCTTTTGGTAAATGGATTGTCTGTGCATGACTAGTGTACTATAGTCGACTTTTGGGGATGACTTACTTACCAGGCACACACGCACACGCACACACGCACGCACGCACAACCTCACTTTCCATAGTATTTTGTAACCTCATTGTGCTTGTTCATCACTGAGGCTTTGTAGATATGAGCACATTTATCTAAAAAAAATGATCAAAACAGACATTTAATATACAATATGCTCGTTAATGGATTTATTGAAAAAGTCACAACTCAATAAAATAGACCATACACTGAATAAAACTGCTAAAATATACTGCAAACTATTTATGTTTGTGGCTAATTAGTTTTTTCGTTTAGTTGCTTTTTTCTTTTTTGTTAAAATGCTAATGAAAATCTGATGTTGCTCTTTATGCTGGTGGTAATATAAATTAGTCTGGGTGAAACTGATTTATTGGTACAATATAATTTACAGTATTTTCAAAATTAACAGTCCACTATGATACCTTATATCCTGCTACTCAACTGAGTAAAGTCCCTAATATGGATCATTTCCATTAATCTCAAGATATATAAATGAGAAGAGTAAAATCTAAACCGTGTAAGCAGTCAGTGATAAGACACATCAGCTACACAAATGATGTATTCTAATAATAGGTTCAGAGGAACTCGGAGCCCAGATTTAATACAGTGGTTGCATGATTTGATTTTTGTTTTATTGCAGTCATTTGTCAAGGACTATATGATTTCAATAACAAGACTTCTACTTGGTCTAGAAACCACCCCTGGATCTGGGTTTCTTTGTGCTGTAAGTTTGTCGTTTTTCACACTTACATGTATTTAAAGATTTTTGTTGTCTGGAAAGTTACTGTAAAACGAGGCTATCTATCTCGTGCGGTGAATGTGGTAGAAATAAAAGTTTCTTAGTGTTTTATTTTTATCACTTGCGTTGTCAACTCTCTTGAGCTACTGAGATGCTTTCTGATGATGTCTGTGTGTTTTAAAGACATCATACAGTGCGGTATTTGGGTTTATTTGAGCCCTCTCTACTCATGATTAGATGAAAATTGCAGAGGAGGATCTTTGGATTAGGACATATGGCAGACTGTACCAGAAGCTTTGCTCCTCCAGTGGTGATATTCCCATTGGGATCTACAGAACAGATTCCCAGAAAGCAGCGGCTTCAGCGGTATGGCAGTTCTCACTGACCTCACTGGTTTTGTTTTTGAACACATTTCAGCGTAAGCAAAGCCACACTTCCATTTCATAAACAAAGCTCATGATTTTTATTCTTTCTGGCAAAGGGCCTCCACAGAAGTAAATATATACACCTGAAACACCAGGTGCAGTATAACCCTAACCCTAATGTTTTTACCATATAGCATCCTGTTAGCTCCATAATGTAACAAAGAGCTGGAGTTCAGCAAAAAAAAAGAAAAAAGACAGGCCATGTGGCCCTCAAAGACCACTGTTTTACTTATTTAATTGTTGCCTTTTATAATTATAGTACTTCAAAACAAGTAAAAATTAATTTTCCAATTCATTTTTGCTTTCAATTCTGGGGTTAGTTCCCTGCAATTTTTTTTTTTATTGATATTTCCAAACATGTGTTCATCATTTGTGTTTTTATCCTTTTGTAGAATGAATTAGTTCACACTTTCATAACACCTTTATCGTTCCAGCAGACAGGATACATAATTACATGGACAAACACAGGACGGAAAAGGGTTTTTTTAAATATGAAAATGTTTTTAGTTATAAATGGCATGCATTTAATTTTGGTCTGAGAAAATATAATGGCAGATTTATTTTCATGGGGAACTTGGATTTTTAATTCAGAGGTAGATGAATCAGAGATGGAGGCAACATATTTTTCATTATTGATTGAGTCTGTCTATTGCATTTTCAGTATTAATTAAATCCGTCAAAACACATTTATTTTCTCATCTCAAACCTTTTCGCAGTTTAGTTTTGCAATATGCCAGTGCTGTGTTTCCATAAATTATCTTTACAATGTAAGTAAATTAACTTGGATTTCCAAGTCTAAAATATTTAGCTCAATATCTTAGTTAGTATTCTGCTTGATAGACCATACAAACAGCTGCCAGTACTGATAATAGCTGTGAGCAATCAATTTAAACTTTTTTTGTTGCTGTTTAGAAGTGTAGCTGTATATCACATTACACTGTTTTTTTGACAAATGTTTATGAAAGATAATTCAAATGCATGAAAGCGATTGAATTATTTATATATACTTTGAATAGTCACAAAAAACAGGGAAAAAACTTATTTTTTAATCTTACTTAAAATGTGTTATTTTTGCTATCTTCTCTGACCACATTTTGTTTTGGCAATGTAAAAAAAAAAAAAAAAAAAAACAGTCACAGATTTTTGTGAATGTGGATGACTGTGAGGATGCGAAGGAGCTGCCAAGTGGGCACCACGGGTCCCGTGGCTGCACATCCAGCGAGCAGCCAGAACGGCCTCCTCTGCGGAGGAAGAGTGTGCAGTGGGCCCGCAGGCTGAGCCGGAAGGGGACACGCCACGCTGGCCGTGCAGGGGAGATGGGTGACCAACAGCGCTTCAACTTTTGTTGCCGATCGGAGAGGCAGGAGCTGGTAGAGCTGGTGAAGAACCGCATGAAGACCCTGGGCCTCTCTGCAGGAACGTACGGTATGAGCAGAAATGGAGAAGATAAAGTGGGCAGTGGAGATGCAGCGTAACCTAGCAACTCATACACAGCCATACTCTGTACCTCATAATTCATATGCATGGAGGTGCCGTACACCTTGTGTATATTACATGAACATGAAGAAACACTGTACGTTGCACCAGGAGCATACCTAAGGAGGTGCATCCTTTCTTTCACACTATATCCCCAAAATGCATTATGTGGCAAATTTATTTACAGTAATATCTATGTACCATTTAGTGTAAGGAATGTTAATAAAGGGTAAAAAAAGAAACACAGCCAGCAGTTAAATCACACTGTTTTTAAATTTCCGTACTATTTAAAGAATACACTTAAAAACATTACAAGGACCCATCTTGATGTTATCAATGAGAACTAAGGAAACTGTATGGTGGGAACAACAACTTTAGTTCTATGCAGCATTTTAAAATGCCAACACAGAGCGCACCAATAAATATTGATGTTTAGAGTTTTAATACTTGTGCAAGGAGCTAATTTCAGTTTTTCATTTTCTTATATCTGCAGAAAAGTGACTTGTTTTGGATTTGAACAAGTAGTGATGGAGCACATGAGTACACAATAAAAATACTGACTGTAAAAATATGTGGAAGTATAATTTGTAATCTAGGTGATGTTGACTTCCAAAGGGTTTGAATACTTTTGCAACTCGCTGTGTCCGTAAATGGTTGTGTTTAACTACGTGGTCTAGTGGGGGTCTGCTGGGGGGTCCTGAATGCGTTACAGTGGCCCAGCCAGTGACCACAGTCCCTTTGAGAATCTGTGGTGTTATTTGAAAATCATGGCCCACAAGTGTCATTTAGCCTGAACAACCTGCTGCAAATTTGCCAAGCTGACTGAGAAAAAATAACTCCAGAATGATGTGCAAAGCTGTTATATACTGTTACTTATCCCCCAAAACATAAAACTGTTATTGCAGCAAAAGGTGGCTCTACCAAATATTAATGTGTGGGGTTTGAATACCTTTGCAAAGTATTGCATACGGCAGCAATGCATTATGGGAGAACCACAGCCGCCCCCCCCCCCCCACCACCACTACAAATTTCTTTAACAAGGATTAAATGTACCAACAATGTTCTTTTGAGGTAAATCATCTTCTGTTTGGGCTCTGTGGGACAAAAAATCAGTTGTATATTATAGCACTAGTAGGGAAAGCCATGGTTCTCCCATAATGCAGTGCTGCATGTGGGTAAATAGTTATGGGTCTAACCATTGTGGGCTTTTTAGGGGGATTCTGGACCCTCTGCATTTTCAGTGAGCTCAAGAGCATTAGTGGACATGCCAGTATATTCTGTCTGTTCAGTGTTTTGGCTTAGATCAAAGCGCAGTAGGGTGTGCAAACATAATGATGGAAAAAGGGAAGCTTGAGTTCTAACAGTCTAGTAGCCTGAGTAGACTATTCAAACCTGCAAGAAAATATGCAAAAAATGTGAAACCGGTGGAGGTGTTCCCTTTTTATTGCATAGGTACATCTGCAAAGTGACACGTACGTAGCCTAATAAAGACTCTGTCCACGCTAAGTTTCATAGAGGTATGTTACTACCAGACGTGCTCCTTACCAAACCAAACAAGAGCATGCTGAGGAAAGAGCCTGCATAGTTAATTCCTTTTCACTTGTTTTAGTCAACCAAAAATTCCACTAGAATTATATGTTTTTTTGTCTCATTCTCCGCAAAGATTAATTTTTTACAGCCCTGGCACCCCCCTTCTGCCAGGAACCTGGGGTAAACCGCCCACCCCAGTATGCCACTACCCTGCACATTGTATGCTACCAAGATAAGGAAGTACTTTTGTTCTGACTTGAGTGCACCTGTTAATATTTCTCTATTCAAGACTGAAATGATGTATTCTTTTTGTAGAGCACAAGACAAATTCTGAACAATAATAAAGTAATACTTATAATTTTAATCTTATAATTTTATTTTTGAGTTTTTGCACCATTTCTATGCAAAAATATTGGGTTTCAATGAATTCCAGTTGAAAGACACTGTTTTCTTATAGATGAAATGGATGACAGTCAAGGCACACACTCCTATGTGTTAATCAACCCCCCTCCTGACACAAAACTGGAGATTAATGACATTGTGTAAGTACTTTGGCCACTAACCTACAGTTTGAGATATGCTACCTGTACGAATTAGGACAAAACCATATACTCATTATCATTTCCATCTTTGACATTTAGCTCATGCAGCCAACCTGAAACTTGTTACGCTTTTGTATGTTTAATGAGTTGTGAATGAAAACAGGTTTAACAATTAACTGTAACTGTTTGTTAAATAGCCACAGTTCTGTTTGTCTCTTTCAGGTACATAATACGACCGGATCCAGTATTGCTCAAATCCAAGGTCACGGGGAGCCGGAAATGCAGCACGGAAAAGAGCTCCCTTTCAGAGTTAGAAACAAAGTTCGAAACTCAACTGTGAGTCACAATTGTAGAGGAAAGGAACATGATCCCAAAATAATTATGCAAACTATTTACACTGTCACTGTTTGTGATTCTCATTACACAAAATTGTATTGTTTTGTAAAATGTTTTATATGACTTCATGCTACTGGAACTGATTGATCTAAAAGGGAAAATAATCAAATCTCCTATATAGTATATTGGAAGCAAAACTGCAACAAAAATGAACTATTTATGTATTTATTTAGCTTTACACATGGAATGAGGTTAAATGTAACCATTTTTGTTATTGGCATCAAGTGCAATTGCTATTTTCTGCTTTAAAAAAAAGACGAATAATGCTCCCAAGCCTCACAGAAACTGAAGTTTCTGTGTTTTCAGTCCAAAAATCTGTCAGAGCCTTGAGGTTTTGTCAGAATGTGTATTGTTATATCTCTTTCTCTTCCGTCCGATGCTGGACACGGGCAGGCAGTCTGGGCCTGACTCCAGACCTCCGTCCACTTTGCACGCCAGGCCTTGCCAGAGTTAAGTCTTGCCTGCAGGAGAACCTTTTTTCATTTGTGTTATAGATCCTCCTACATATTCATAAGGTGAAACTGAGTCGTCGATGTATAGTACATACATGCTGCAGCTGACCTTTGAATACGCTTTGACTTCTGAATATGCATTTCTCTTAAAAAGGTGTTCAAACTGAAAGCTCTGCTAAGTGCTTTTTTCTTGATGTTTATTTGCACTTTCCCTTCAGAAGAATCACACGTACATTAGTTGCAGGTTTATTATTCATTTCCAAGCCTGCATAAGCAATGTAGCTGTACAATAAAAAGATAAACGTTTCTCTAAACTTGAACTCTAAAAACGATGTTTGTGTTTTATTCTTACAGAATCAACCCTAAAATACACTATCAGTTCAATCTTTTTTAACTGTTTGATTTCCAAACATGCAAATTTTGCATCATCTGCCTACGGGTTTAATTTTTAACTCTATAAATAGCTTAAATTTTAATATAGAGCTGATTGACACAAGATTTTTTTTGCAAATCAAAAGTACTGTCCACAGGAAAAAAACGAATTAACTAAATAAATAGTAGAGCAAGTGTACGGCTGATTAACCACTAATACTACTGAATGTATTAATATATCAGATAAATTACAATAAAATGATTTTCAGGGGCAAACAGCTGGAAGTATTTACTGTCAGAGGCACACACAGCTCATACAAAGTGGCAGCTACCATACTGTGCAAAAGTCTTAGGGACTTGCAACTTCAATGTCTGTTGAG
Organism: Arapaima gigas; assembly: GCA_900497675.1. NCBI lineage: Eukaryota > Metazoa > Chordata > Actinopteri > Osteoglossiformes > Osteoglossidae > Arapaima > Arapaima gigas. The sequence continues at coordinate 193,355 of UFQX01000171.1, read as the reverse complement.
AAGTACAGATAGATTCTTATCTACCATCAGGGAGGTTTCTGATTGGTCCCAAATTCATTCTGCAGCCTGAGAATGACCTCAAACACCCAATCTCAGTCATACAGAACTATCTTGAGCAAAAAGACGGAATCCTGCAACAGATGGTATGGTCCCCACAGAGCCCTGATCTCAACATGATCAAGTCAGTCTGGGAGTACATGCAGAGACAGTCAAAGTCTGCAGAAGAACTGTGGTCAGTTCCTCAGAATGTTTGGAAGAACCTACCAACTTACCAACCTCTACCTTAAACTGCATGCAATTTAACATAAAAGAATTGGTGCTGTTTTAAAGGTAAAGGGTGGTCACACCAAATATTGATTACATTGGGGTTTTTTTTGTCTACTGCACTTTTTAGAAGGTTTGTTGATTAATAAGCATTCATGGCATTGTTTTTGGAACCATCCTCGCTTTATAGCATTTTTCCCACAGGTGCCTAAGACTTTTGCACAGTGCTGTATGTCTATGGAGCACCGGGCACAGTGGAAGGACAGGGAAATGGCTAAATTCGGTAAACAAGCGGCACATAATGAACAAGTTATGCTAGATTTCAAATGTCTATATTTTTACATTTATCCTGAGAAACTGACTTCAGATCCTTGCTACATTTCTACTTGTACCCACATGGACAACACACAAACAAAACAGTTTTACTGTTTCTAGTTCTCCTTTAACAAAAGAATAGATGTTACATTTGCCATTTTGACATACATCTAGGAAGGAAAAAAGCTTTTAGAGACATGTTTGTATTACATTTCTATAGTTAATTAGAAATAAAATAGTAATTTTAAAAAAAGTTACAGTCTAATGATCTTAAAGTAAGTTACTAACCAGAAGTCCTGACTGGGATCCACTGTCAATTTAATGTACCTTTATATATCTGGAGTTAAATGAGCCTGCTGACCAGAAAAAAAATAATAAAATGACATAATGCCCAGTATGGATCTCAGACAACCTATAAGAGATTAGTGGGGTGAATAAGCGCAGGACAGCTCCTCATATGGTGCGGATATTGAAAAAGGCTATCAGGGCCTAACCATAATGCTGAACTGCACCGAGCAGACTGCTCAGTCCCAAAGGGCTTTTGTCGAGGCTCCATCGCTTGCAGTAACAGTGGATGGGCATAATGGTGCGAGCTGGGCAAAATCCATGCCATCTCAATGAAAATCACAGCCTCTTTGTCCCGTGTCTGAATAACTTGCCATGGGAGGTCGACATTGCATTGTCGCCATCAGGCCTTATTCAGTGTTAACACCAGGAGAAACAGCCAGTGGATTCTGCCGCTGTTGCTTACATTCATCCCACACATAGACCTTAACAGGTATTGAAAGCCTAGTTAATTTGACAGTTTGATTGCAGGCTTTGGTTTATATATGCTATGATTCTGACCATTTACCAGTTTGCTCATAGCTTTTAATTTGCACTGTGTTGATGCAAAAGGATGTGGATCAACAATAATCAATATTTTCCCTATTTCCAGCTGCATTATTTGAAAAGTTGAATAGAATGTTATACTGTTAAAAAGGCATTGTTGGCACTGTTGTTGATTCAGCTGAACCCTTTTGCCAGCTGACTTACAGAGGTTTGTACATTATTATTTTGTGATAATTATGACTATTACTCATACAACAGAGAGTTTTTACTGTATCATTTCAGGGTAAGTACCTTAATAAAGGGCATTGTAGCAGAAGGTGGGATTTACAGTTGGGGCCAATGAGTGCAAAGCCACAGTTCTAACCAATATGCCCCCTGCAGGCTTTTAATACACATACAGGTTATAATATACAACTGTAAGCCAAAAAGTATCCGCAGTATATTTTGATAGCAGTAGTTAAACACGTTGTGGATACTTTTCAACTTTCCCTTGTATACTGTTGTATTATTTTCTCTCACAAGGACTTCAATTTTTTGCAAGTTTGTAGGTGGAATTAGAATTAGGAAAAATATACAGAACACTGTGATTATTTTGCATTTTGTGGAATTCTTTTTTCTGAGCAGCGAGGCTAACAGGTGTGACTGTTCTCAGTGCCCCAGGTGTGTGTGTTTGTGCCGTGTTGCTTCAACGTTTCTGCTGTCATGCTTGTGTCACACACTGTTGTTTCGTGGCGAAGCTGAGTGCAATGGTCTGACAGGCTGGCGAGCCACGCTGCGACGACACGGTCGCTCTCAATGCACGTTCAGATGGTCAAGCTAAAAGGACAAGCAGGGGACTTCCTTTCAGAGAACAGGAAAGGCAAAAAGGGAGTTGAAAGCTCAGAGCCGTGACAGGTGTACACTTCTCTGGGGAGAAAATAAAAAACAGTGAAAAAGGTAAAGTGTCCGATACTAACAATGAGCACAACAGCTTCGTGGCCAAACGTCATGCTGCTAAGAAAAGTAACAAAGTATCTCAAGTGGCTTGTCTCACCTTATATCAACTGGCACAATAAAAATAACAATAAAATGTGTGAGCTATAGAAAGTATACTTTTGGGAAATATTTACTGGTATATTCTGCAGACCAAAGAAATTTTGAAAGGTGTGTCTTTGAAAAAAATTCATTGAAATACCTATATTATGTTAATCCTATGTGCTAAAGTAGGATTTTTTTTGCAGTGTTTGGTTCAAATAAATTACCCAGTTTATTCAATGAATTCATCATTTCTGTTACTGCAGACCTTGGTCACACAAGGTATACAATAAGCACAGACACATTTGTTATTTGTGAATATTGTTATGTGTGCTGAGCTAGTTAAATTTTAATTGCTAAATATTTTATTAGTTATAATACAATCTATTATTTCTAAAAATATAACCACACACAATTCATCATTGAAGTGAAAATATTCAGTAATATCCATCCATTATAACATCTTAATCCTGAGTTTAATATTTGCAGTACAGAGCCTATCCTGGAATCCTAGGGCATGGGGCTATGAAACCACTTCTGGATGCAATGCCATTTCATTGCAGATAATCAGTAAAATATAAAAAAAAAAAATCTGCTTGAAAACACAGACCTCAGAGTTTGGTTTTAGAGTGTTGTCCTCTTTTCCAGTTCTTTTTTATTTTAGTTATTTTTTCCCTGAGGATTCATCTTTCCAGAAATGCCAAAATCATGTGAGTGCAATCACACCCGTCTTGTGGATGCTTCTATCATTTATCTTACTGAGATCTCACATCAACTTTCCAGCCAAAATCTGCTTAAAACCTGCCAAGACTGCCAACATGTTTTTCAGTCATGTTTCTTGTTCTGTACATGAGCATCCAGCATCACATTTATATTGCAGTTGTAGATGAAATGTGTGTTTCAACCCAGATAACTTCAGCGAAACATCGTTTTTCACAAGGTCTTGACTGCAAAATCAATTCTAGTTAGAGTATTTAAAATAGATGAACATTACACACCACTGTGAAAGCTGGTAATTTTAATTATGATACACTAATCAGGTTAAATTAACACAACGTGGTATGAATTTCTTAATTCATCATGCAGAACTACATTAGTGACTGGTTTGTTGACACCCTGTGAAGCCATTGATGCCTAGCACTGAAATCATGCAGAGCCATTCTGATAGAAAATCAATAGGATTGTGTCCCTGAGAAAGTGGTCTTGGATTAGATTTTATTTGCTTCACATGCTGAAGAGATATGCCACAGATGGTAACTGATCTACCAAACAAACAGTGCCCAGAATTATATTTGTTATACATGATGGAACCAGCACCTCTCACATAAAAGGCAAATCACATAGCCTGACACAATGGACAGTAGCTGAGTGCAAAAAAACAAACCTGAAAAATGTCACATCCATAGAACAAAGCATATTTAAAGGACTGACAACTAATCTCTTTTCTGGTAGTCTGTTTTCATACAGAGTATTTCAATTTAGTAACTCATTTTAAACTTTTTTTCATAACTGGCTGAGTGTGTAAATAGAAAAATACCACTTTTTGTTTCTTTTTTTCTGAAGCAGTCTATATTTATCATTTCTAAAATTCTGTGAAATCTCATGCTGCTATGCTACTTTGACTGCATCCATTTCCTAAAAATAGAAACCGCTTACATATTAAGGCCCTGACTGGTTTTTCCATAAACTTCAACACACTGTTTCCAACATTTCCACTGCTTCTTTTCTTTGCAGCAGTAGGCAGATAGTTTACAAGTCTTTTAGGGACCCTTACATGACAAGCAGTTGCCCTTGAAAGAAAAAACAATACCTAGAGTACCTGCAGCAGAGTTAAATCATGTCTGTTTAAATCATGTGCTTCACAGAGGTCGTGGGTCTAACACTGTTTCAGTCGTGAGGTCATTCTGTTAACTCTGGAAAATGCAGGAACCATGTTGCCTGGGTGATAAGCAACTTGGATCGTCAAGGTTTGTCAAATTTTTTTTTTTTTTTTCAGAAAAAGGACATTAAAATCACTTTTTAGAGACTGTAAAAAATGTGGATTTGGCTTCTTCATGAGGTACTGTTCCATTAATTCTTTTCAGCCAATGCGTCTGTCATCTTAAAAATGCATGCGTTGTCCATGCATACAGCAAAGCGGTTTCAATTTGTATTTGCACAAGAAACGACAACAAGCAATATTTGCAGCTTTTCTTTCTGAGCACAAGAATTCATCATGTGCTGCCTGGCATTTGTACCACCCGTAGGTGTAATTGGTCTTTGTGTCGTTCATAGACATAATTGGTTCCATCATTATGTCACTTAACTATCCCATGGAGACAAAAAATGTTTATTTTTAAATGTGGGTTCTAAGATGATTATAGCCCTGCCAGTGATAGCAATGCCTGGGCAGCCTCAGTAGTTGTTGCAATGGTTATAAAATAGCAAAAATATTGAATAGATGGTTGAACCAATGTATATAAAAGTGTACAATTTTCATCACAATGTATGGTGTACTGCACAGGTACGTTGGAGGTACATACCTTGCAGAGCTAAAAATATATAATTCAGCGAGTGAGATCTTGACCAAATCTATCAAATGTTTATTGATTTCTAAAGCACACCTGGACCCCAACCTACATGCAGAGGAATAAAATATTTGTCTTAGTTGAAATCAGCAGGCTTAACTTTTTTTGTTGTACACTTTAGCATTGCAAGCCATCAGTGTTCCCTCCTGAACTTGCATTTTGAAAAAACTGATTTTTAGTTAAAACAGTATATTGTAACATGCTAAAACATTGACAAATTGACTTTTCTTGTTTTTAATTTCTCATTTTTATCTTTTTCAGAAATATTGATGTGAGTGTTGAATAATAGCTTTTTGTCAGAACTATTAGCTTTCCACTATGTCCTTGGTCATTCACCACCATACTTGAATTGCTTTTAAAAGGTGTTGGAAAAACAAGGTTGTTTTATAAACTAAACATATACACTAAACTGGGTACACTGAGATATGAGAACTTCTCAGCAATCCATCACGAATTGTCACACAACAAATGCCAGATCTGATGATGCATATCAGGGCACCGAAACATACCCAGCTAGTCTCTAGAACATGTATACATTGAGGTCTGCTCTTCACAATCAAAAAACTACCTATTGATCTCATTCCAGTCCTCATACTATATGAACTTCTTAGGGCTACCTGAGGATTGATTTGTGTTGTTCATTGGCCATATGGTCACAGAGCAAAGCTGGTCCACCAGCAGATTTCTGAGAAAATTTGTTGTAGGGGGATATAAAGAACCACAAATCCCAGTGCCAATGCTGCTTAGAGAAGAATTGGATTTGTTCTGCCCCTGACTATGATGTATCTTGGAGAGGCATGCATAAGTTTTTAATATATAAATCTAAGTTCCCTTCTTGCCCGATTTTTCCACCGTGGGTGGTAGCTTTCCTCAAAATCAGGTCTACTCTCAGAGGCCTGTGAGTGTGAGGGTACAGAGCAGTATTTTTGCTGCTCCTAGGGTTGTGCTCTTCTGGACTGACACCAATTTTGTCAATCCTGGGGTCTGATGGAGCCCCATCTCCAGTTTAGGGATCACAGGCTATGGGGTATGATCGGCTGATTATGTAAACAAGAAAGTGCCCAGGTTTTCCTAATAAAGTGGCCAGTGACTGTATGTTGCATTGTCTCCTAAACACTACCAAAAACCATTAAGCAAAGAACAGGGGTTGCTGCAGCAAGTAAAATAAAGAGCATAATGTTGAAATGGAACTGCTCTTGTGGAAATCAGAAAACACACACCCTCCATGTCTCCTCTGATGCCTGCCAGTACCCCTGCACAGTACATTCTTATAACACTATGAGGCTGTTTTTTAAATATTAGACCCCTAGAGAGGTGTAACTGGCCCCTTAAGCTTTGAAATATTACCTCATGGGATGAGAGCTTGACCTGGAAACAGTGTTGTGTTTATTTATAAAGTTCAAGGTCAATTTAGTGCCATTCTACACTTGTACAAAAGTGCAAGGAAAACAAAATGTCATTTTGGTGTGCAACACACCTAGACAAATACAACACACATACACAGAATAAAAGAGACATGGCCAGGTTGAGGTAGGATATATAAATAAATGGTAGCACTTTGATCTTCTGGGGTTTCCTCCTCCCTGGGAGGTTATTGATATGCATTTCCTTTTGAACAGGATGACTTCCCAACCTCCATCTTCTGGGCTCTGAGCGACACTGTGATTGAATTTAAAAGTTTAAGCAAGTTGCATTGAAACTGTCTGTGTTGCAAGCTGTCCTGCATTCCTATGCAGCCTTCCCTTATCTATAGCCTCCTAAAGTCATTTAACCCGGATATGTTCACCCCACCCTAACGTATAATGTAAACATGTTGGTGCTTGAACATTCATCATCTGTCTTATTAGCAATGCTTTTCCATTCATAAAAATGTGTAACTCCACCCATATCTATATGTCTATTTAAGGTGACCCTGTTCTTTGTTTGAGGAGACCGTGGGGTTTACTCTCTACCGACATGTCGACAGCACTGATACTGAACTGAACTTTAGAATAAAGAAAACTTTTGTTTTGCAGTCGCTCTGTCTAAATTTTCTTCGACAACACCACCTTTCCAGTACACCATATACAGCATCTTCTCCCACATTCTGTACTAGGTTGGCCAGGTGTTTGGCGAAAATCAGGGCTATCGAAACCTCCGCTGAACCCACTGCAGTGAGCTGGGAACCCCGATCTTTTGCACCGCCTGCTTCGGGGAATGTCATTGCCTGGGGACGCATGATCTGAGCTCACATAGCTGCAATGTGAACTGGAAGCTGAGACAGAGGACTCCCATCTCTTGGTGAACAGCCAGGGGCTCGTCTTGTCAGCAAAAACGGTTTTCAGGTGTACATGGAATAAGAACGATGAAAAAAAGGCGAAGACGTGCTGGAAAGGTTGCTGTAATCTTAGTATGCCGCCATCTTCCACACATCCCCAGACAATTCAGTACTGTTGGTTCAATGAGAATATACAGAAAAGATTTTTTTTAAAGTGTAGAAAAAAGCAAAAATGAGAGACTAAGAGGCCTCTGTGTCCTAGTGCACTGCCATCTTTGGGACACATCTCTGTATGTTCACCAATAAAATGCAGAGTAGAGAAAAAAAGCAAAAAGTGGAAGGAAAAAATTACAGAAAAGCAAAAAGAAACATAACAGTATAGTGATAGATACAGAAAAACAAGGCAAAAGAAAACAAAAACAAAAAGAACACCACTGGAAAGGAACAGTCAAACCATTTTATACTTGACCCTTCAACTTTTCTATTTTGCAATTTGCAATTCATCACATTATTATTTTAAAAAATGCTGTAGACCACCAGCCCTGATTTGGGCCAACCATCCCCAATGTATTTTTCACCTAGTTTTATAAAGGCATATCATGCTATGCTCAGTAGAAATTTCCAAGAAAAGTTGGTGAAGATTATCATTCTAGACAGTTACACAGCTATTTCTTCGACTCTGGATCTCAACCAAATCATGGGCAGACCTGTACACATAAAATGGAGAAAGTAAAGTGCAGTGGTTAGTGCACCTTGGCATAACAGTCCTGCTGAGATTTCTCCACATGCAAGACAAAAAAATGAATGGCTCCACAATAAAAAAGTAGAAATGGGAAGCACAGGAAAGTGTGTACAATACTTATATACTCTGATATGTGGTTGTGCTGTTTGTGGTTCTTTAACAATACTTATACGCTACAGTACACAAAAAAGCACCTGAATGTTTCGCAAGATTACTGGAACAATGATCTATGCGATCAAAAGCATTTTTTCGACAATATAGGCCCCATGACTTCTTGAAAAACTATATGGCATTTTAAAGTAAAAGCCTTCTACGTACAGTCAAATATGGTAATGGCAGTATGACAGTCTGGGGATGTTTTGCTGCCACATACCTGGATGCCTTGCTATCCCTGATCAAATCAAGAATCCCTCTTTGTATCAGAAAATTGTGAAGGAGAGTGTCAGATTATTGGTTTAGGCTACTATTCATATAGTACTAGAACTGACAAAAGTATCTTTTCAAATTTATCTCCATAAATATCTAACTTTAAAATTACTGTTGATTCCCCATGCTGGAAAATTTAAACCTGATCTGACTTATCTAAGTCTTGGTGTGATTCTGCAGAATAATGTAAATGTTTTGTGTCATTCTTGCTTTCATTCTAGGGTATAATGTGAAATGATTTCATTATATATGCTTTACTTGGTGTCAAACAAACTCAATACTGTTGTTGTCCTTGTGTATCCTAGCATGTTTTTCTTTTTGCTCTTTATGATAAAAACTTAGCCACCCAGTATGAATAATATAAAATGGTAAAGATGCATGGAAGCACACTGTTTAATTGTGAGAAACCAAAACCATCATCTCTGTGCACTAAGACTTAAACACTTTGACTAGTCAAACATGACTGTTGACAACAGATGACACCTTAGCCTCTTCCCTTCCCTTCTTCCCTCTTGCCTAATGTGTAAATGCAGGACATTCTGCCCTCCACTTTTACATTCAAGAACAAAATTAAGTTATTAATCTTTCATCAAATGCAGTTGATTAACCATATTAACATTAATATTTTACAATGGTGCTGCATTTGCTATTTTCTCCTATTCAATTCTCTTAGTACCAAATAATGTTTTTCTTGTGCCAAGTTGATCCCAAAGAGTCCAGGGGAACAGAGGTGTAACATTTAACTGTTTGAAAAAAAATCAGGAGACAGAAATAGAACAAGAAAAAAAAAACAGAGGATTTGGTGCATGTGATTTACAATATACAAGTGAATTTTGTGATGGAAAATGTACACAGAATTTACAGATTTTAACAATACATAAAGGAATATGAATAAAGAAAGGAACATGAGCGGTGCTGAAGGAATGAACAAATGAAAAACTAATGAATTTAGCTAATGTGGTTAAATCTAATCAAGCTAATCCAAATAAATTAGTCCAAAAAGGAAAACAAAGATCTCTAGCGTCTTCTGACACCTAAACTCAACTACACTACCAACCAAACCGAAACACACAGGTAACGCTCACTCCAAACCTAGTGAGTCTACACAGAAAACAAACCCACCTGTCCAATTTTCTTCAACTCAGAGTTAAGAAGTTCATATGAAAGCTAACAATGGTGACAGGTACCGGATTGCAATAGGAAACACACTAATGTATAAGCAAGCACCAAAAACTGAGAAAGGAGCAAAACCACAAGCAGAAGAAGGCTGAGCCAAACTCTTCTCCACCACTGACTGTTTTAAACTTGCCGCCTTGGCTAGAAATGAGGTCAGTGACATCATCATCATCAACTGTGATGGGCGGGGCAAAAGACCAATGGCAGTCAGATACCTCTAAAACAGACAAGAGAACAAAGACAGAAGGAAACACACTGGGGACGTAACACAGAACCATAAAATTTTAGCATTTTATATTTAAAATTTAAATACCAGTGGTATTTATTCCAGTTTTCCCATGATTCGTGGCCTTATTGAAAATAGTCTGCCATTCTCTCTGCAGGTAAGGACACATATTTTTTTTTATAACTCAACAAGTTTTCATACACACAGTAAGTTAGGCTACTATGTATATTGTGCTTTAAACATGTTCACATTCCAGGGCCTTTACCTTTCTATTTTGAGTTGAACAAATCCTCAGGCACAACCAGGATAAAACCTGTTTCCTGTTAATTCTTTGCCAGTTGGCATTATGCACTGTATATTTTCCCATTTACTATGTGTATTAGATTTATACTTGCCAGTTTTATTAGATGTCTTGCCTAATTTAGTCAATAAACACTACAATTCTACAAGTACTAAACATTTTTTGGTGGTCCAGCTTTGATTATCTATAAACAAATCTATGTTTTCTTGTAGTGACCAAACTGCTAATGACTGCTGGAGTAACTTAGGCCATTCAAACGTGACTCTACACAAACACACACACAGACACACTAAATTAAATGAGTTTAAAGGTAATAAGGATTAATGATATATAATTTGTTATTTCTGTGTGCACACATCACTCTCTGTGATGTCTGCCTGTCCAACAGCATTAATCATACTTATATACTAAATTCAACCACTTTAATGGTAAAACAGTTTAGTAATTATATAATATGGTATTACTTTTTGCTATTCCCCTGCTACACCTTTAACCTTTTTGACCTGGACAGCACCATTTGAGTGCTAAGTCTCAGCTAATCTTTGAGCTTCTTTTTCCTCGAGTCAGACAACAAATATCTCTTTACCATTCACACTTCCACTTTTGTTTCTGCTACCAGAAAAGCAGTAGTAAGAGAGTTAGATGTGCATCAAGTCCCTTTAAAAAGATGGCCAAGCAGTCTAAGTTACTGTAATACATGATTGGCATAAATCGACATAAATCCCAAATTTCCATAGTTTATGCTGCACACATTAATTTTCTTTGTTATACTTACCTTCTTTGTGGGAAGCTGTGGGAACACACTGTTTTCTGGAATTTATATGACTTAATCCTTTCTGTGATGTATGAATGTTTAATAATGTAGAAAGAGAAGCAATAAAAATATTTTTTTTTTTTTACCAGGAATTAAAAACAGTGCTTGGGTATACAGACATATGTGTATCGCACATCATGGCTACACACAGCAATACTGTAACATTGGGTGGAATTGTCCATCATCCTTTGCTGTGTGTACAGAGTTGATGTGTCCAACTGTGCTGGGAAGTCTAGGGCTGGCAATGACCCTCCGGTTGTGTTGTGGTACTTTTTTGGTGTTGCTGTCAACCATGCCACCCAAGGATAAAGTTTGTGTTCCAAAACTCTGTCTACAGACCCTTGTGTCAGTCACACTGCCAACGTGGGTTGTTACAATACATTTTCCCCAAGATGTTTCTTCATATGTTATTCTAGGAGTATGTAACCTTTTCTCTTTGTATTCCAAGAGGCCCATCAATAATTTAATATGAATTAATTATTTAATCTCAGAAGCAGTATAGGGAAACACATATCTTGAAATGAATTTCACTGAAAAATAATTGCATATGGAGTATGAAGAAGGTGAATTCTTAGTAGGTCTAATGAGACCACTTACAATATGCAGTTGAATATTGTATTGATTTTATGGTTCACACATCCAGGGAAACTTCTCCTTGATATATTTCAATGGCATTTTTTTTTCCCCTGGTTACCCATTTGGAACATAAATATGCAGAATATGTTGTGTCTTTGCTCTGATAAAGGAAGCTTTTTACTAGAAATCCAAAATGAATGAATTCATAGGCAAATTTAGGGAAAGTCACAGCTTAATAATCACATACTTGCTGCACCTCTCAAAAAATTAAAAATATGAAAGAACAAATGTAGTGTAATGAAGTTTAGTATTAATATAATCCTTCCATATAGGATATGTATCTTGCTCTCTCTATCTTTATGTGTGTGCTCGCATGTGTGTGCTCTTATTTGTTATGCCTTTTTTAACTCGTGACTTTGCATAAAATTACAAACTGTACTGCATGATTATCATGTGGCAATTTCTCCTGCACCACAGCAACATTAACATGGAAAAAACAGAACTCAAAACTCTTAGATGTCCTCATTGGAAAGATGCCAGATCAGTACATTCTGTCTTTAAATGCCGATAAACACGAATGCTAAATAATTAACCAACATGCCTCTCAGTTTTAGAAGTTGTCCTGTAATACAAATGTATTATTTATGATGCCTCAGGGATATATATAACAAACCAAACGCCTTCATGTTGTTATCCCTTTCACTAACAAGGGTCTCCTGGGTACTTTGAACCAGATAAGCGAAAACCCGTGAGAAGGGCTTCTTCTTTCATCTGTTGGTGCTTAATTCTACTCTTGCCTAAACTCACTGTTCCCGTTGTAACACTCAATGAATTTGTGTAAAGCTGAAATATTGTACTGTTCTGTTTGTTTCCAAACATTTTGTCTTCAGATTTGTCTAAAATGGTACATAATGTTCCGTTTGAATGTGGAAAAGGACCATCTTATAGCATCTTTGGTGTGTTGTTAGATTTATCAATGGCGTGGTCCTGTAAGCATAAGGGTGTTCGAACGCATTCTGACCTTGATGTTGAACTCTCGAGCATGTTATTCAACCATGCTGTCTGCCTGAAATGAGAAAACAGTTGAAGTTTGTCACTTTGGACATATACATCTTTCAAATAATCAAGTAACCTTTCTTTGAACGTACACTTCCTGATATTCACTCCGACACATTGGGACCTTTTATAATACTTTTTATCCTGGGCTGCTTAATTGAACCCATAATTAAATGCAGTGCTGGAAAGATTCCTTTTTGTGACTATATTATTATTATTAAACATGCAATTATTGAAGACTTTGTGTCTGTCTAAGAGAGTTGGCAGCTAATATGAATTTAATAATTTGCAACTTATCTATAGTGGAGACAGTTTACACTGAATAATATATTTCCTCTTTGCCATTTTCAATAAGAGAAAAACATTCTTATCACAACACAAAGAGAAATACTATTAACCTATTGTCACCCGTGCAATAACCGTTATACATTACATGATTTAATGAGGAGCAATACAATTTTATACAATTTCAGCAGTAAAAAAGGGTGAGGCTTGGGTGAGGGATAGTTTTTTTTAACTGTAAAACTACTGCAAAAAGACACCATTTAGTGTTACTTCTGGCTAGTATTTTATTGTCCTTTTTATAGTTATTCCTTGTGAAGTACAGGAATTATTCTGCTCAAGCATGAAAAAAAGTGCTTGAAGAACCACTCTGCGTCAGTTTCCTAGGAATTTGAGTTATTCTTCTCCATTCAAAACAATTTATCCCCTTCTTCTCCAGAAGAAAGTCAGTTGATGGTGCAGTCCGCCTTCCCATGAGAGTTACCTTGCATGTTCCACTTTTTTGGGCTCTTAACTCTGCAGCACACATTTTCTAGCTGTCAGGAAGGTGCTGCTTGTAGATGGAAGGAGTGTGAGACAGGGAGAGAGCTTGGTGAAGACAGAATGGTTCAATAATTTATTTTATTTTTTCCTGAAACATGTTGCCAGCTCCAGAAGTGTCTTATAAGGTTCTACTTCATTAGCTCATCTATAGCTGTGCTGTTTTTGCAATCTTGCCCCCACAGCACTTGACTGACAGTACTGACACTGCAAACCCACGACAACCTGGAGTGCAGCACTTTGTATAACTGACAGCAGGAGGCCTGCAGCACCTGTCTTTCACTATTTAAATGGCCATATTTGCAAACATTCATCCAAATATGCAATTAAACTGATCTATTGTTCTATTTTTTGACATGTTTGGGGGTGCTACATAAGAATCCAGCTACATTTCCAAGGAACAAGCAGAAAGACACTATTCTTTGAGGACAGATTATGTCCCACATTCTTTGCTGGTTTACCCAAGGAGATCTAGTATTAGATTCTTTCGTCCAGTTAAAGACAAGCTTGTCTGAAGTTGTGAAGCCAGCGATGGATAAACACTTATTGTGTTTTGAGTTCCTTTCTGACAAGCAGTAGAGCAAAGGTGCAGGAGAACAGTATAAAGAAAAAATATAAGGCCAAAGTGTCATTATTTGGCTTTCTTTTCAAGAGATGAAAAAAACTGATAAAATGCAAAAAAGGAAAAAGAAAAACATATGACAGCTGGATAAATGCACTTTCCCATAAATATAAATAAAGATATAAATATCTGGTACCCTGATTGAATAAATAAAGCAAAATATGCGACCCAGCAACAAATGACCTAACAGTACTGAGAACAAATAGTAAGCAAACAAAGAAAATTTATGCAGTGGCTAATTCAGCCGTTCTTCCAAGTAAAGATGTTCATCTTTCAGGATGACACAAACTTGTATCTTCAGTACGCATTAGGGAAAATAAATAAAGAAGGTGATTTGACAGAGAAGACATTTGGCAGCGCTGAAATTACTGCATTAGAAAATCCAGCAGGGAATAGCAGCCCACATATTTCAAAAAAGCATAAAGGTCCATAATGTATTCTGTTGTTGTTGGTTTTTCATAGTGTCAAAACTGCCTTTAGCTGTCCGGTCCTGCACCTTCTGCGTATTGTACTGTTTATTCTTTCTTGCTTTTGTGACTATACCAAACTCATTGCCGCGAATACTCAGACCTTAACAGAGGTCTGAGACTTGAAAATGTAAATGCAACAATTAATTGTGGCCAGGGGAATGTTCCTTGTGGAATGTCTTGTAAACAGGCTTTCAGCCCTAACAAATATGAAGGCGCTTATAAAAAAGTATGGAAAAAGGACTGAGACCAGCCGCGCCAAGCTCTCGGAAAGGTTTACATTTGCACGCACAGTAGATGCCAGTTCACTGATGCAAATAATTGCTTGTTTATTAATGTTTCAGAGAATTTCTTATTAATTTCTTGAATTTCATTAAAAAGGACCAATAATCCCTCACAGACAAATATCTCTGAAAACCAAACAACCTGTAATGTTGTTTGTTGATGTACATATACGGAACAGACAATTTTCCTACTTATGAAAACCATGTGGTCAGTCATCATGTTGCACTATATAATACAATAACTGATTTCTGGAAATGTGTTTAGTGTACCTGATTTAGGGAGGCTTTATGCATCTCTAATTACCTTTGCTGCATATTGCCATGTTTATATTAGCTGTAAATGGAACACCACATGAATCCCAAGTCCCATTTGTACAGATTTTAGGGAACTACACCTTCAAAAACAACTGACAGTGATGCTTTCTTATCCAGAAAGCCTAATTAATATGTATGCAATCGAGAGGAGAGTTACAGACTATAATGGTAGCTTCCTTTGGGAGACTGAGTTTTAATTTGAGATCAATGTAATCGCAGCGCTGGATCAGAACCCTGTCCACCCTCCCACACTCCTCCTGCGTGGTTCCACCTGACAGCTTGGGACCCGTTGCAAGACCAGCTACAGATGTAAAACAAGTTCCTTTTCCACAATAACCTGCAAATCTTCTAAACTTATTTCACCTCTGTGGTCCAAATGCTAGTAATGATGCCATTATACTTAATATGAATGGATGGGGTCAGTTATAGAATATGCAACTACAAAACCAGACAAATTTTAAAAGGGAGACAGCTGAATGTTCTTTAAATCCAGGGCTTGATCCCTCTTCTGTTCCTCCTCTCTTCTATTGGGAGTCTTATATTAGCACTTCACAATTTGCAGTCAAACACACACACACACACACACACACACACACACACACACACACAATATGAGTAGAATCTAAGAATAATAAAGGAATTGCTTGCACTTTTCCAGTGATCAATGGACATGCTTAGTCCTGACGTGACTGGTTTTTCATGTTTCATTGGATGTCATTCAGCTGAAATGTTTTTCCAGGGCTTTAATCATTTATTGTACTGAACATTATGTCAGCATCATATTATAATGCTGGACAAGTGGTTTTATAAGACATTAACAGGGAGCTGTTGATTTATGATTATTTGGTTTTATACATGTGAAACAGTTGGCCACCCTGTTAACCATGATGGAGGATAGATGGCAGAAATGGTGAGTTTGTCTAGAGTGTTTATTCATATTAGTGTTCCAAGGCAGGGGTTGTGAAGGAAAGAGGTGCAGGGTACAGGATACATGCATGGGTCAGATAGCTGTGCTTCACACGCGTTCTCCTGCAAGAGAAAAGGTTAAAAAGGGAAACAGTCAAAACAGGTGTGTATTTCCTGCCTCTCACCTCCTGACCCTCTGAAAACTGACAGGGTGCGTTAACTTGCATCACAGTTTACGTGAACTGTATATGAAATACATTGTTTTAAGCAAAGTCAAGTACATTTCTTGGTGTATACCCAAGTACACACTGACACTGATGATCATCCTCACAAAAATAAACCCAGGACCAGAATATTCTGGAAGAGTGAAAACTTTCTGACACTATGATCCTGATTTAAACTCACAAGATAAGTGTCATCACAATTGCTATGAAATAATACAATTCCGTACATGACGTCCAACCCTCCTATAGATGAACCCATCCATTCACCACTGACTCCAGGAGTATAAAATGCCAAGGACACAGTCAAGCTACATACAAATATTGAAACAGTGTCAAAACCTAAGACAGGGGACCAGAGTTATGGTAGCAAACATTTACCATTAGATTAGAAATGTGTTCCTTGAGGCTGTTGGCGTGACCAGAATTTGTTTTTGTTCAACTGAAATATTTACTGAAATCTAGTCCTTGTCTTCCCCAGTGATGGAAGAGCTTCTGCTGCTCAGGGTGCTCTCAGGGCTGTCACCGTGTGACTGCATGCTGCTTGGTCTAGCTACACAGCTCCTTCGCAGTGAGGGAATGTTAGCTAAGTAGCATGAAATTTACCTCTCACGCGCAGTGTTAGGTTACGTGAATGACAATGTAGGTTGCATGAGAAAGGCTTTTGCAGGGTGGAGATGAATTCTAACCAAGTAGTGCACAAGTAAGTTTTCCAGACGTCACTGAGCAACTGCCGGTCCTGTTCATAAAGAGATTTGGGCTGTCGCTGGGTGTAAGTTATTCTGCATGTCATTGTCCTGAATGACAAATGAATAAAATTAAACTAAAAATGAATAAGTAATGTATGTATGGGATGGCTGCAGGTAGCGCTGAGGTTAGAAGGACCAAGTAGTAACTGAGCATGATACTTACAAAAAAGTTACATTGGAGAAAAATTTCACAAAGTACTTCCTCAAAGTCCAACTGGAGTCCAATTCTAAAAATGCCATATACCCTTCCTTTCTTGAACTGTTTTTGATGTCTAAAATTTCCACATATTGACTATAAGTAAAACTGGAGTTTAGCTGCCTGGGTTTGATTATATTAATTGAAAATAGACCACATATTAAAAAGAAATCAGGCTTGGTTAAATAAAGAAAAATCTGGGCCTATGGAATACATATAGTTTTATTCTCAGATGTTTTCTGGTCACTGCTGCACTGACTTTTGGTATGATGTATCAGGTAAGTTCTCCATTAATAATGCACACATATATAAACACAATGCCCCTTCAAAGGGAAACACTGAGATATAGCATCACTAATGTTAGTTCTCTTTTCTGCAAGCAGACTAGGATCCTCCTTGATGTCAAAGCTTAGAATACCATTTTTAAAAACATCTTCTTGCAAAAAAAAAGACAGAGATGGATGTTGCTATTTGAGCAAACCTAATGAGAAGCACTAACATGAGATGCTTAATGCATGACAATACTGTGTTTAAGACTAATAGGTGTGAATTAATGGGGTGACAGTGCACCACCAGGGTCTCCTACTCCTGTCTCACATTCAAAGGTTTCCAGGTGCCCCTGTAAACATCCAGCATAAAAGGTGGTGGATAATAAAGAGGGGGCGTCTGACGGATGACCTACATTAGGAGAAAGTCCCAGCCAGCCAGAAAAATGGGGAATATATTCATGAGTCACAGCAAAGGGGCTTAATAAACCTTTACACATTGGTATTCATCAGAGGCTAATGATGAGCGGAAACAGGGAATACAGATGACAGACAAATCCTGGAAATGCGTCAGTCGTATATTTGTGACAAAATGTATAAACTGAAGTCACAAACCATTCCCTTCAAATTCTGCATTCTAGAAACTGCTATTCAAATCAAAATGTATCAGTATCATTAAGAACTGTGTATCTATCTTTAAGAAGTAACTGTTTAGGTAAAACAACTGAGACTTAGGTAACAGATGAATCAGAAAAGTCCCACTGTTTAAATTAAATTGCTTGACTTGTCCAAATGAGATGACATTTTAGGTGTAGCTTTTGAATTTAAAATGCAGTATGCAGTTGCTACTTTCATCCCGAGAGTCAAATATTTCCTCTCAGCAGTGAAACCCAGAAGTGGTGTTAAAACCTCTCGTTTGAAATAAATATCCCTCTGGAGATTCTTACTCATCAAAACACAACTGACTGCAGCGTGGTGTATACAGCTTGCACAACAACATATCAGCCTTGTATACAAAAAGGTTTTGCCCTATATTGATCCAAGTCCTGTCTATTCATAGGGTGAATAATTTATTGAAGGCCAACCTCGGATTAATAAGGTGAGTTAAGGAGGCCGAATTCAGCAACAGTTTGCATTGTGGCCTTTGTCACTCTTTTCAGGTAACACTATTTGCGTGGCATCCCAAGTGACTGGCTTCTGAATAAAATCATGGATGAAAGCTTTAATGGGCACAATATGAGGATGATATCAGAAAAATATATTCACTGGATGACATTTTTTGTTTTTGTTATTAGACGCAGATGTTGTTTACTTTGCTTTCCTAGAGGTATGGCACTCTTTTACAAAGCTGTACTTCTTTTGAACATATTTTCTTTGTCATGATATATCTACATCATTGTCTTCACGTGAGATTTAAATGACTTTCTCTGCAGCCTATGTATATTAACAGTGGGGGAAATACAAATGTACAAAGCATAAACTAGCCATTGAAAACAAAAGCAACCCATATTGGTCTGCTCCACTGCAGCAATATAACAAATCGATAAGGCTTCTTAGACTCCCTACAATCTCTTCAATTCTAGGAAACAATTAAACCGACTGCTGGAGGCATGGAAAGTTTTAATAAGTTCAGAATATAGCATAAGTCAACAAGCCTTGACAGTACACAAGCAAATACTTATAATAATAAAGCACAATAGTATTTAATGTGCAGTTCTGTTTACCATCACATTTGCACAATGTACAGTACTGTGTAAGTCTTTTGCATGCAACTTCAGTGTCTGTTGAGAAGTACAGGTAGATTCTTATCTACCATCAGGGAGGTTTCTGATTGGTCCCAATTCATTCTGCAGCCTGAGAATGACCTCAAACACCCAATCTCAGTCATACAGAACTATCTTCAGCAAAAAGAGAGAACCCTGCAACAGATGGTATGGTCCCTACAGAGCCCTGATCTCAACATGATCAAGTCAGTCTGGGAGTACATGCAGAGACAGTCAAAGTCTGCAGAAGAACTGTGGTCAGTTCCTCAGAATGTTTGGAAGAACCTATCAACCTCTGTCTCAAACTGTTTGAGTTTGCATGAGAAAATTAATGCTGTTTTAAAGGTAAAGGGTGGTCACACCAAATGTAATTCATGTAATAATTATCAAACATTACAGAATGGACAAAGCAGCTGTTGTTCATGCCTTTCTGAAATACTGCTTCAAAAGTGATTCCAGTTCATTTTGATGCTTATAAAACATTTGCTGAAAACGTTTTTCGTAATCCAAAATACAAAGTACAGTACACTCCAATGAAGTGGTCTGCTGCAGAGGTATTGTCATGGATGCAGCATGCTTTTATAATCCAGTCGCAGATAGAAAGCAACCAGGAGGGTGAACACACACAGTTTATTCTACAGACGCCACCTGACGCGATGAGCGGTTTCTAGCAGAAAATGGTGTTGGAAATCATACAGAGCACAGTGACAGTAATAACCCACGAGAGCAAGGAAAACCTCAGTGACTCATGGTACTGACGCAAAGGTGGGTTGGAGCGATAACAAATAAACATCTGGGTCATCTGATTTCCATACACTTGCATATTGATCTTGTGAGCCCTTTATTTCCTGGATTGCACCCTTTGACCACAATCACATGAGTCATGTGCAATATGACAGTACCCCCCATTCCCGCCAGGCCTGACTCCAGACAACCCAGGGTGGTTTGCCTGGTATCAGTGGAACTCCCTCACCAATTCGGGGTCCAAGATGAAATGGGATGGGATCCAGGAGCACTCCTCAGGTCCATAACTTGGGAGAGCAGGTACTGAACATTCTGGGCCCACCACCAGGTATCCAGGATCTGCCAAACAGTGTAGGCAGGGCCACCATCAATGATCCAAGGACGAGGGGGAGTTGGGGTTGGAGGGGACCAAGGATTGGTGATGAATGGTTTGAAGAGGAAAATGTGAAAGACCAGGTGAATCTACAGTGATGAAGGCAGCTGGAGCCAGTAGGTGACAGGGTTGATTCAGTGGGTGATGTGGTAGGGTCCAATGAATTTATGGGTGAGCTTGCAAGAGTCTGTTACTAGGTTGAGGTGTTGTGTGGATGACCATACATTGTCACCTGGGTGGAACAAGTCTCTCAGACAGTGCCGGTGCTGATGTTGCTGTTGGTACTAGACATTAGCCTGCCGGATGGGGTGTTGAGCCCTCTTCCAGGAATGCTGGCACCAATGGACCAACTGTTGGGATGTGGGCACCTTGACCTCCTGTTCCTGGTGGATGAAGAGTGGGGGCTGGTATCTATAGCATGCCTCAAATGGGGAGAGGTCCGTGGCAGCTGAGTTCAGCCCGCAGTAAGTACTGACTCCACCCACTACTGACTGTGAGCCCAAGCAAAACACCTCAGAAACACCTCAGCCTCAGTACAGTTAGTGGGCAAGCAGACGATTCAGCTCGGCCCAAACATGACGGGCACGGTCTTTTTCCATTTTCGAGTACACAAGCAAGTCATCCAGGTACAAAGAACCACCAGGCCAGCATGTCTTGGAGGACATCATTCATGAAATGCTGGAACACAGTGAGGCTGTAGGGCATCCTGAATGGCATCACAAGGTACTCATAGTGGCTAGTGGGAGTGATGAATGCAATCTTCCACTCATTGCTCTCCCTCACATGGGCAAGGTTGTATGTGTTTCGTAGGTCAAATTTGGTGAAACATGAGACACCAGAGAAGATCTCCTAGATGGCATTCATCAATGAAACAGGGTTATGGTTCTTGACGGTTACATCGTTGAACCCCCAATAGTCTATGCAGGGCTGAAGCCCTCTGCCCTTTTTGGACACAAAGAAGAACCTGGTGGTAGCAGAAGAAGTAGAGGGCCAGTAGTGAAGTCATTAAGAGGCCCTCGGCTATGTACTTCTCCACAGCCCTGTTCTCCTCAGGGATAAGGGAAAACAGATGACCTCTAGGGAGCTTGGCACCTAGCAGGAGGTTGATGGCTTAATCCTATGATTGGTGAGGTGGCAGTTGGATGGCTTTCTTTTTGCTGAAGACCACCGCCAGGACCTGGTACTCAGATGGAATGGCTTCCAGGTCAATGGTTTCGGGGGCTCTGGACTCCCTGAGACATACCCCAGCCTGGGGTTGGAGGCATACTCTCTGGCACATGGGCCCCCATTGCAGAACATGGGTGGTTGACCAGGAGACATGGGGGTTACCATGGCGGGTTGGGGGTTACCACTGGCAAGCCAGTGGTAGCCGAAGATGAGATGGGTAGTGGTGGTGCCAGTGGCCAGGAAACAGATCTCCTCATGGTGCTCTTCCAGGGACATGTGAATGGTACTGCTACTGTGGATCATAGGTCTGGATGTGAGGGGTTTGTTGTCCACAGAGGTGATGGCAAGAAGCTGGGACATTTCTTCCACAAAGAGTCCCAGAGAGCAATACAGCTCTTGATCGACGAGTTTCTCCTTTGCCCCAGAGTCCACAAAAGTCATCGCTGTTCCTTGGTTGCCCTGCTGAAGCTGCATGGGCAGGGTCAATTGAGCAATACCTGGAACAGGGGAAATGTCAGGGCTAGGCAGGACTCCCCTGACTCCTACCTGGCACCCTCATTTTCAGGCTAGCTGGGAGCACTTTGCCCGTACGTGTCTGGCGCTGCTGCAGTATGTGCCATTTCCTCCTTTGGCGTTCTTGCTCTGCTCTGATTAGAGGCAAACAGGCCATCTGTATGGGTTCCTTGGTAGGGTGGGCCAGCGGAGAAGAAGGAGGGTAAGACAGGGCTGCCTCAACTGACATGGGCATTGGTTACAGTGGTGGTGGTGTGCAGACTGTATATGGTTCAAGATGGGTCGCCAGGTGCAAGACCAGTTGGACTAGCCCTTTCAGGTTCTTAGGCATCTGCCGCCCCATGAGCATGTCCTTAAAGTGGCTGGACAACCCCTTGTAGAACACAGTGCAGAGTGTAGTAGGAAACTATGTTGTCTTGGAGGCTAATTTCTGGAACTCTGCCACATAGCGGCTCACAGACTGGTTCCCCTGCCTCAGGTGGAACAACCTGGAGTCAACCTCCACCTTTCTGGCACACAGAGGTTGTAGTGTGAAAATGGGTTTTAGCTGGGTAAAGAAGCACTGGCACGAATTCCCTGAACTGTCAAACTTCTCAGGCACACCCATCTGCAGCAGGGGGATTGCTGGTGAGTAGTCCCTGCAGCTGGACGATGGTCGTGGATAGCTGTTGCACAGTCTGTGAAAGGTTGCCTATCACAGTTTGCCAACCTTTCACAGCATCCCCCAGGCGAGCCACCTTGTCCTGTAGGGTAGTGAACTCCACTGGGTTAAACTTGGGTTTGGACATTCTGTCACAGATGTAACATCGTTTTATAATCCAGCTGCAAAGAGAAAGCAACCAGGAGGGCAAACACACACAACTTACTTAAACGCTGCCTGACAGAGCTAGTGGTTTCCACCAGAAAACAGTGTTGGAAATCACAATGAGCACAAACACAATGATGGAGACACAAGAGCAAGGAAAACCTCAGTAATTTATGGTGCTGACGCGAAGGTGCATTGGAGGGATGGCAAGTAAACATCCGGGTCGTGGGTGCGGTCAAATGTCTGAACACATGCGTGTTGTTCTCGTGAGCCCTTTATTTCCCCGATTCCATCCTTTGCCCTTTGACCGTGTTCATGTGACTGGTACACAATGTGACAGGTATTTACTTCTAATTTACTTACAATTACTAGTTACATGTTTGTAAATATAATCACCCCAAACAGATGTGCTGTTGAAAAAAACAACTTTCCACTATATTCTTTTCTTCAAACATTTCAACTTAATCCTTTCATTAGATTTCTTCCGAATCATGTGTATGACTCTGACGCAGTAGAACTCGGAAAGCATTTCAATTTTTACATGTATGCATTTACATTTATTAATTTAGCAGACTTTAGAAGTTAACAGGTGACTTACTGTGCTGGATGCATCACTACCTACAGTCATTCGTCTATAAACCAGAGCAGTGTCACACACCCATTATGGATTGTTTCAGAGCTGGCAATGAACCTGCAACACATTTCCTTGGACTGTGTGAGGAGGCCAGAGCACCTACAGGAAACCCTCAGAAACAGGGAAGATCATGCAAACACGCAAGACAGACCTGTAATCCTTAGGCCAAACATCTGAAAGAGAAAGTTGCAAATGGTCACAGAAAAAGTATCTCACTTTGAAATACGATTATGAAGCTTGATTTTAAAAAAATGCAGGAGAGGAAAAACTATTTTTAGTCTGGGACCTGAAAACTATAACATAAATGTACATTCTAAATAGGACTAAACATAACACATACTCATCACTTTGGGAAAGAAACAGAGATCTGAAGAGCGTCAAATCACATTATAATATTTTCATCATCTTCCCTCATGGTGTGACCCTTAACATCAGGATATAAACAAAATATCATTAAAAACGCATTCAGAGATATAGCAGGCATGCCTCTGCATAGAAGCAGCCTTGGAGACTCTGTTTGATCTCGCATTTGAATTACATCTGCTGATTCTCCGTAGACAACTTGATGCCGACTCTGGGGGGGGCTAAACTTGTTGGGGGAGAGAAAAAAAAACTCTGGAAGTAAAAATGCCACGCTGATCTCATGCAAGGGCTTTTTGAAGTTTTAACGGGCTCCCACTAATTATCCACCGTTACACAGAATTTTAATTCACCTGCTGCCTGCTGCTCCCTCTGACAATCTACTGGAAATGAGCAGGAAAAAAAGAGAGGAATTTAACATTTCCCAGCACACTGTTACATCCTGGGGGAGGAACATACAGCTGTTAATTACCACTGGAGGGAGATTGAAGACTGAAGGTCATCTGAGAAAAACAAAATCTAAAAATATCGGAGTAATTCCAAAGTATTTAAACACAATCAGCACTTTGTAATGAATACAAACCACTATTATTGATTTAATTAAGATATGTGTATTAGACCCAGTATTTCACTCCCACACCTTATGGTGCAGAATAATTGCACTGACACTGAGAGGCAGAATTACAGACGTCTTGATAAGAGAGACCAGAGCATTTTGGCAAGTCCTTTGTGGAGCAGTTTATAAACAACTCCAGTGAGGCCTAGTCTTATTGTACACTGATTCCTGAGTCATATCATATTAAAAAATTCACATCTATGCATACATTAAATATACTGTGAACTCTGAAACAAATTTAAATGGTGACTGCTTCATGAAGGAAAACCGTGCTAAATCAATAAGTGCTGATGTGCTTGTTAGATAACTCCAAACTCAGAGCCAGGAATTTACCAGGCCTATGTGTGGTAGGCTTTGTGCAGCTTTGTGCTGAACTGCAACATCAGAGCTTCTGGGTTGTCAAGTGAACACAGGGCATCCCCCCACCACCATGTGCGGCTGCACCATTAACTTGAGCCACATATCTCATTACTGTGGCTTCATGGTGACCCGGAGAGCAGCAGGAAGCAGAAGACGGGGAACAGAACAAGAGAACAAGGGTGTGGACAAACAGTGATGAAAACAACGACTTGTGCTTGTACCATCACTTTTGTAGGAAGAGTCTAATAAGACTTCAGGATTCAGGAACAGACGTTAACATATTTTAAAAGCATGACTAACAGCATGTGCAGCAATAGCAGTAGATTCTTTGCTCATGTGTAAATGTTTTTTTGAATGGTTTTTAATGCAGAAATGTCTAAAAACAGATAAAAAATTGATATATTTAATAACACCTATTTACATCTACATAAACCTGTAAATATCTCTGTAACCTTTGAGCTACTTGGGATATATTGTATACTCATTGCAAGTGTTTTCACATTCAGCTACACGTCATATGCCAGAAAGCAGAATGGTGGAAAAGCAAAACAACAGATTATAAAATGTAACAGTAGATTATATAATCACCAAACTGTATTACTTTCAAAGTGGTGAATTTAGCACAGCAAAGTATTGTTAGTCGTGTCAAACAGGTGAACAGCACAGAAAGTGATGTGTGCACCAGTCATTGTTCAAGGAATATATGTCACCAAGTTTTATTTCCCTAACATGAGTAAAGTATGCAGTGCCACATATGTGTCATGTTTAACTTCTTATTACTCAGTGTCATTAGTTTGGATCTTTCCTCCAGCACAACCCCTGTCACCCCTCTATAGTGTGTATGTATTTGACAACAAAAAAACCTCAATTTGGGTAAGACATACCTGTGTGCCAAACTTCAAATATGGCTGGAAAAATAGCTGCGCATAAAGAACAAACACACACACACACACACACACACACACACACACACACACACACACACACACACACACACACACAGTCCAGGAGGTAGAGAGTACAGGACACACAGACAATGAGGGAAGTTCACAGTTGCCTTTCACAAAGTTTGCCACTTTTAACATCAAGTAACCAAGGTCTAAGGTGAATATCACATAGATTACAGTCATGCTTCACATAATGGGATTAATGGATTCTGTGAAATTCTCCAATTGGCAAACTCCTACTGTGAACATTGACTGAACTGCCAAAAAATTTAGGAGAAAATATGATAAAGAATCGAGATTCATTCATTGTCGTATACCCTCATATAGCAAACTACTAGATTGATGCCACTGTGAGACAAAGAACTTTTGTGTTTGAAACACCTGTTGTGGAAGTAAAATAACTGGATTATGGGAGGAAATGCTGTTCTTCTGAATAATAAGCCAGTTTATATATTTTCATAAGCTTGTCATTGCATGGGATTGCATTATATGAGGGGTGGAAATCTATATACTCTGCGTGCACATATAACTGCACATCAGTGACCAGGGAAATTTAAATTCACAATAATAACTCATGAGAATTCAGGGTTTGCGGGAGCCTACCACCCAAATGCTAAGGTCAGACCAGCAATCTCCTTAAAAGTTAGATTCCTGCCACAGGTAGTATTGGTGACTCTGGAGACAGAATCCAGTCAGAGCAAATGGGCAGTACAGAGATGAGTTCACTCCACTAATTTTGCCCAGCTGCAGTGCTTTCCGCCCTCCTGGTAGCTAAGCTCTTTGAAGACACTGAAATGACTACATGTGGGGGAAAAAAACAGATAATGGCACATATTTGACGTATCTTTGACGCTGTGAGTTTCAACCCCTGGCTGTTATATTGAGTATCAGAACAGGTTGAGATCAATGAACGAGGTCTTGCTGCAGACAGAGAGGAGCACGGGCCTAGCACTGCACACTGCACAATGATTACGCCCCGCCGAAGTGTAAAACTTGCCTTACTGCTGACAGAATTGAGGGCTCTAATGAACAGATTTTTCTGCAAGAATAATAGGGTCACTGAGTGAAATGACTCTACAACTGGTGAAAGAAGAAAAAAAATCAGTACAGTATTTCCAGCTGAGCAATTTCTCACCTATTAATAAAACAAGATGTGTATGCTTCAAAGGACACAAAATGTTTCTGTACTGCATTATGCTATGAAATATTGTACTTTAAAGCCATCGTGCAATAATCCTCATGCAATATAGAGTATTTTAAGCACAATGGGGGATTAATTGTAATCCTTCAAGTTATAAATTTGTGCCCTTAAACACACAGTTAAGACATTTAGACCTGGTTATTCTCAGTTTAGAAAACACAATTTTCCTAAAACCCTTTTCAAAGCCCCCTCCCAAAAAAAATCCAAATTATTGCAAATACAGATGGTGACAAAATTGCGTTCATGACAACATCCTAGGAAACTTGCTGCTGTGTACATTTCAACAGATGCAGACAGTTAAGGGATCCTCAGATCATTCTGTTGAAATCATGTTTGAGCCAGTTAAAATTGTCCTTCAAATGAACCTGTCAAGTATTCCACCTTACGCTGATTTGACCTGCCCTTGACTGATGCATATGTGTTTTTTTTTTTTTTAACTTGCTTTTGTATTGCAGGTAGCCGGTAGGTATCCACAGTTCTTTCGTTCAGTCGCAGGTATAACCTCAGCACATGTGCAGACACCAGATGAGAAAGGATTCGTGGGCAACACGAGAGCACCCTGGCTGATAAATACTACAGTGTAGCAAATTAATCTAAGAACAGATTTATTCAGTTTGTCTGACTACAACACCTGGGGAAACGGCTGACCCCAGGGCCACAATAAAAGGGTTCTCCAAGGTTCTTATACGGAAT
The DNA here is from genome assembly GCA_900497675.1 of Arapaima gigas. Lineage (NCBI taxonomy): Eukaryota > Metazoa > Chordata > Actinopteri > Osteoglossiformes > Osteoglossidae > Arapaima > Arapaima gigas. The sequence continues at coordinate 165,766 of UFQX01000171.1, read as the reverse complement.
GGGTGAAGCAGAGACAGGACCTCACAGACCCTTCAAATTATTATAACATGAAAAACGTGAAAAAGGCTCATATATCAGATATCAGTAAAAAGCTAAAATACACAATCATTCAGGACCATCACCAACTCCAGCACTTAGCACAAGGAGACAGTACACAGAAGAAAGGCTTTCCTGAAGTCCAGCTACATGCCAACAAGGTGTCCTCAGTCAGCAATAAAAATACCATTTAGATCCTGTGACAGTGTAATGATACAAACCAGTTTGGTGTACAACTGAAGCACCTACAGGATGCCATGATCAGTGTGTATCGTGCACAAATGCCAGATTAATGTGAACAGCAACTTGCTGTCTAAACATGTTGCCAAAAGAAACAGATGTAAAACTTTGCAAAACGAAAAATTTCCACAGTTGGATGCTGCTCCCAAAATGCGTACTGCAAACCTTGAGAAGGGTTTGGTGTACAGATTTCTGTGACACAGAAACCAAATCCCAAACAATAAAACCAAAACAGTTGTTTAAAACAAAACAATAAAGAACACAACAGCAGCCAACAAAACTACCAGCATCTGTAGAAGACGATACAAGAGAAATCCCCAGGTTTTACACATTTAAATCGCTCCTGAAAATGCTGCATATATTGAAAATACATGTACTAGGTAGCTATTTTGCATTATTTTACAAGGGAAAAAGAGGAATGTGTTCCTAGCCCTTCCAAACCACCCAAACCAACATTCTCAAAAATCACTAAAACACTGTAAAACACCTTGTAGTGTACATGATACATCAAATACCATGCAGCACACACAGGGGATTGTACTGCTTTATTTATCAGATCAAAATGGAGACACTTCACAAATATGTAGAAACCAAGAGAACAAGACTTGAACCTATTAGTATGTCCCTTAAAGTTTGCTGTATTACGTCAGAAGGCAGGATGACATAGCAACAAGCTACACATGCAAAATGAGAACTTTGAATTACTTGATGTTTTCCAGACAAATTTCTGCCCTGCATTGTGGCTTGGTGTTATAGCGGAGTATCTATTGTGCAAACCAGGAGCTGGTATTAAAAGTTTTGCATATACCAGGGCTATGTATACCCTGGTTTACTTGTATAACTCTGAAAAGGGGGTTGTAAGCCATACAAGGAGTTGTACACATATGTACACATATGTTACTGTAGTCATTAAACACCAAAACCAGCTCGCTCAGGACATTCTCCACCACTGGTCTGCTCAGTTGTAATGTACAAAGGTCAAACCCAAATTTATTGATTATAACCTCTGAGGGATCCTGAATAGCCAATAAAAAGGTTGCAGCCAATGAATGCACATGAGAGTGTGAGGAAAATCGTGAACCCTGCCATGCCCACCATTTAGTTTTGAGAAAGACGAATGTAAATCACCGAGGGCACATCAGCATTCAAATCAACTGGATTTGTGCCCAAAAGGCTGCAACCTTAAAACTTGGTTGAAATGCTAACAAATGTCCTGTTGTACTCTACAGAGAGGTTCAAGATCAAAATGGGAAAAAAAATAATTCTGTACATTACTGGAGCAGGTCTGTAAGTAATTGTTAATAAAAAATGAGAACTTGCAGTATCTGCAGTAAGCTCTGCCTACACGTCTGTAACAATGATATCCGCCCAGTGCAGTACTTGTTAATAACAGGAAAGAGACTATGGGAATTCATTTTGTGGATTCTATTTAGGGGGAAGGAGCTTCTCAGTTAAGAATCTACATATCTATCCTTCCACTGTCAGAAATCACTCCACTTGCCAGGGGCTCAGTAGTCCACATTCTGTCCCAAAAGCATATGATAAGAGGCAGGGTATATCCTGGGATGGGATGCTATTCCAACACAGGGCAGTGATACACATGCACACTGATTTACTCTCTCTCTCTCTCTGTCTCTCACACACACACACACACACACACACACACACACACACACTATGGACAATATAGGGTCATCAGTCCACCTGAAACTCATATCCTTGGACTGTGGGAGGAAGCCAGAGTACTCAGATAAAGCCCAGGCAAAGACAATAAGACCATGCAAACAGCACATTCACTGAGCCAGCGTTGAACACAATTCCAAACCTACAGTCCAGGAGATGTTAAAAACTCTACGCACTATAGTGCAGTCCTGCCCTCAATATTGTTAAAAAAATACTTTTCATATTTTAAATTTTCTGATAATCCATATTCAAACAGTGTGAGATAGGAAAAAAATTGGGTTGAGGTACAAAATGAAAGCAACCAAACAAAAGAAACTTGAATATATGAAACAGAAGGTGGTTTTGAGTGATTGATATTTAAATTACAATAAATGCTGTCACCAGCAATAAAAATCAAGATCCTTCATTTAAGATGCAGCCAACAAGTATGAGCATAAGAACAACAGGAACTTTAGCAAACTGCGGCTTACAGGTGGATTGTCACCACAGTGGAGGTCTGCAGCAGGTGGACAGGCTCAACTGTGGCTTTCCCCAAGTTCTGCCTCTCTCCCACCATTCGGCAAAGACACACATTCCTCACCAAATAAACATTTCATGGAATTAAATTCTTTTGCAGATCATGCTCGTGGTAATTGTATGTCAATGGGTACGCAACAGTAAGAAAATAGATAATAAAACCCCTGCAGTCTTATAAATCATCGCATTTGTTGGCATGTCAGCAAATGCAGTAATGGAATTCAAGCAGACCATTCATATCCCTGACAGGCTCTTTAGGCTGCAGGGCCTACTTTTGCTAAATCCATTTCTTTAGAGGATGTACCGGTAAATAATAATTTTCCTATTCAAACATAACCAGAAACAATATGGAAAATTTGGTGGGTGTTTTGGCTCTACATTCTTGCACACTGATTTCATGTATCTCCACTACTTCAGTACTGCCAGGAATAAATCTCGCAACGCTCAGCCACAGAGACAATTTTACAATTTTTGCATACTGAGCCACTCAGTGGGTATTTCAAAACATTATAATTAAACCTTGGATGTACAATGTGTTGTGCATTTCTGTTTAAAAGTGTGACACTTCACTTTAACTTTTTACTAATTGTATTTATTTTATGTTAAGCTGGCTGCTGAAATAAGCTTCTGTTACAAAAGCTAGTACAATGTCTGAATGATATGACCAAGTGTTACCCATATTCTTCCCCCAAACATTTTTTCACAACCATATTTCATTTAAAAATTTAGATATGGATTTGAAGACAATTTAAAATATTCACTAATTTCTTAACAACCATAACCTTTAGAACTCCATTGAGCCTTTGCAGCAGTCTTGCTCAGTAATGCTTAAATGTAGTATATTTTCACATGGAGGCACACTGATGCCTGGGCTTGTTCTCACCAGAGCACAGAACAAACACTTTTTTTTCTCAAATTGAAGCCCTGCTATGAAGCATTGTTTGGCAGCAACACTAGGGCTAAAAATGCATATTTTCATTAACAGGTGGTATCAAAAATGTTAACACTTCAACTCCGAAACACTTTGCACTACGATTTTAGCATTGCCATGCCACCCGTTTATTGATGTCATCTCCACTGCCGTATTACACTCAGAGCTCACACAACAGACCAATATGGGATCAGACATCGAACGAATGGACGGCTGATGCAGGAGCAACAGGAACACACATCGGGCCACAGATTAACTCCCCAAATCAAGTGACTGTTTACCCCATGTTGAGTGGGGTTGCAACACTGGGACGCTGGGATACGACAGGAGGATGTGAGACCTGTCATTATAATGTAAGGAGCCACTGGTGGAAATGCAATCCACTGAAATTGTGTCTCGCTCACGTTCAACCCGTCTTGTGATTTGTCATGAGGGCGATGATGGAAATGCTTGGATGCAGAGTGTCAGTGATAACCATGTTATCCTGTTGCATAATCAGTACACAGAAATAAATATGTGAAGATCCTGCTTTTTAAAGTCCCTGGCACAGCTGACTCAACGAATAACCCCAAGTCATTCATCCTGCGTGCTGCCTGCAAGTGTATTATAAATTAGTATATACTGCTGTTTCATGTTCAGCTTTTATACTGGACTGTGATGAGTTTCATGGTCCCATTCAGTCAACTGAAATTATGAACCCACAAATCACTCCAAATAAACTGTATGGTGCTGGAACTTTGCTTTTATAGAACATGATAAGCACTCAGAAAGGCTATTATCCTAATAAAAAGGCAAAAATATCTCAGGTTTCCAAGTTGCCCTTTTCAAGGGACCTTGTTTTTCTGTAGAACTGGTTTCCCAAGGTATGCTTCACAAATAAAATGCTGGAGCTGGTCACCAGAGGATCCAGTCGAAATAATATTTAGCTCAAAACTTTGTTCCTGTGGTTGGAATCTAGTGTACAAACAAAAGTTGATCATGTAAAGGTTTCCCACTGGAAGGTTGTGCATAACTTGAAAAAACCAGCAGTTAGGTATCATGCCAGTTTATCAGTAGCATGGAGGGAAATTCATAAAGGTAATTCATCTTTTTTGGGAATATCTGAAAATAGCTGGCCTTGGATACACTGAATAATACATCCAAATTATACCATGGTTTGCTTTTCTTGATCCAGCAATGCCAACCGTACCTGGATATATGCAGCTGGACTGTGGGCACATGTAAAGCCAGTTCTGAGTAGCCAGCAGGGTGACAGCATGGAGAGGGATAATCTGGCTCCAAGTATTTTCCATCAGCATAGAATAATGATTTTTGACTTACAGGTAACAACAAAGAATTCAAAGAGAAGGACAATGTGGTAATGGCTGCTAACACTGGAGAAGTGGCTGTTTAAAATTTAAATCCTAATAAAGAAGTAATTCTATCCCACTGACCTCACGGCCTCCCAAAAATATAAATAATGAGAAGTTTTCTTTCTTTTTGTTCTTTCATTAGTTACCTAAAATTAGCACAAACATTTACAGTTTCATTAGTTACCTTGCATCAGCTGCTAAGACAGTGACAGGTCTTTAAATACACTGCTATGCACCAAGCCTAGCCATTTAGTTCAGCGTACAGCTGCATATACTGTGAGTCAAAGATTGTCCAAAATCATAGGAAAAATTGTATATTCATATTGTTTCGGTTTTATATACATCATAAGGCTTTAAACTGTTCCCATAATGTGCTCCTTTATGCTTATTCTAAGAAATGTCCTTTGATTCTACCTTCAGTTGTGGGTGGTCCAGTTGTGTGAATATGTTTCCTGTCATTCGTACCCTACTATATATGTCGAGAAATAGAATAAAAAAGTGTGTAGGATCACACTTGGGAAGAATGTAAAACTAAATAAGCAGTACAAGCTTGCATGCAATCAAAGTGATGCCTTTTTTGACACACCGTATTCCTGTGTGGCCAGCAAGAGTTAGGAACATGATGAAAGTGTTTTAAGGTATGACACACTTTTCTCCACAGCGTATGGTGCATAGCCTCCTTACAAAGAGTCTCAGCGTCACCCACTGTGCAAACAAAGTGCTGCCTGACAGCAGCAGTGGCCTGATGTGCAGCTTAAAGTGAAAAGCAGCTTAATGCTCCACACAGACAGGCCATGGCAGTACATGAGTGTTAATATTGGAAACAGTTTCATTCCCCCCAGCTAATGTCATTAGTATTGTTTATTGTACTACTTTATTATAGTATGTAGGTTTTTTATATTGCATAGTCTAGGTGAGATCACTGATGTCAAGCAAAGTCCAAGTCCTTAACCTTGCTTAATAAAATACCATCCTGGTTTCAACGCTTTGTCTATTGATAAATGGTTGCCTTGCAGTCAGCAGATAAGTGATGCAAAAGCTGATGAGCTATCCTAATGAGAGAACCCCAGGTTCCTGTAGGCTGGCGTTCAGCTTCTGTGCTGACATGTCACACATGGCCAGATGCAGCATCAAGCTGGGCTGCCAGCACTGGCACAAATAAGGTAAACAAGGTAAACAAAGCAGCTAGGCCTTTACTCAGTACAGAAATGACCAAGGAGAGGCTTCACAGTGACAGTGGCTGAAGCTTTGTGTATATTTTTAAAGGCTCCACTCGGAACCTCCACAGTGGTGTATCAGTGATTTGCTTTCGAGTCCAAATTCAAAATCAGATCTCTGTGGTGCCATATTAGACATCTCCAATGAGGAGGCACCAGGAGCACAAACATACCCGTGTTACCTTGGGTGCTGGAGATGGTTGAGGTTCTCAACCTCTTGTTTCTCACAGCAACACCTACAGTCAGCCAGGTGTCTGCAGGGCTTTGGGCAGAATTGGGAGACTAGCAGTTATCTTATGTTGCACTGCAAAGGTGAGTGAATCCTGTGGCCTGTAGTGTGAAGAGCAGCGGGCAGCTCAAGATAAGGACATCAGAGGATGTTTGTGATGTCATAGTTTTTGGTGTATGTTGAGGTGTCTTGGTTTCAACAGTCCCCATCCTCTGTTTTTAACTTCACTGTACTGTTTTTTTTTGTTTATTCACGTAACAAATTTTATTTCATATGTGCAATCAATTATAATATGAAAGTGCAAATGCCCTACATTGGTGGTTCTTCATACAACACGAGAGTGTATTTCTGATTCCCACCTCTTGCTGGTCTTCCAAAGTGCTGTATTGAATGGATGACAATCAATGATTCCTGAATTATTAAGAATCTGTTGCACTGTTGCAATTCAGTGTAGGTCAGGCTACCTTTAGATGGTCTTAGAATCTCATTGTAGTTCAGCTGCGCCTGAAAACAAGTAGAGTATCATTGTAAGAATCACATTAGTTCACGTCACTTGTCTTCTCACATGTTCACTTGTTTATCATTGATAATTTTCTGAGGATATATGTGATGTAAAATCAGAAGTGTGTACACATTATGACAAACAACAAAGCTTTATTGCTTACAAGTAATGAAGTGTTTCTGTGGAAATTGACAAACATACAGCACCCTTGAAGTCACTACTATCCACAATCCTTAACTGCTTGTCCTGGTCACAGCAGTCTCGAACCTCTGGGTGATCAGCTAATACTGCCCTCTATTACTATAACCACAGCCACACACACACACACAGTCACACACCACAAACAATTTAAAAGTGACCAATTGATTTGAAACACATATCTTTGGGTGGAAACACCAACACACACACACACACACAAGGAAAGAACATATAAACTTCACACAGACTGAGCTGGAGCCAAACTTGTGGCTGAAAGGCCAGGCATTGGGAGGCAGAAGAATTACTTGTTGTACTAGGGTGTCACCTCCGGTTACTAATGAGTTATCCATAAATATGATTCATTTTTAAAAATCTACCATGCAATCTATACTCTATAATACTGCAAAGGAAATCACTGTGTTTGCCACAAAGTCATGTGGTCTACCTTCGTCAGATTACGCATCTTTCTGGATTCTTTCTGATAAATTGTTAATACTACAAAGCTACTGCATTGTTTCAAGGATGAATATGACTGCATTCTGAACAATTAGGGGGAAGTAAAACAAGTTACAAGTTTTATGAAAATAAAGGATTTGCCTGTCATGCTAGAATCTAGCAAACAACCAATTTACAATGCCACAAATCTAATCTCTGTCACAGGCAACATTGATTTTCTTTTGCCCTTCACAACAGGGAAGTTGTAATCTGAATGGAGACAAAGTTTTAGCACACCCACTAAGAGAGAAATAACAGACATAAATAAATAAAGCCTTTCTCAAGTGGATTACTCGACTGAGAGTGTCTGTCTCGTCCTGATGGTCCAATTAATGTAAATTCAGCAGTGTCCTGCAACAAGGTCATGCAAACTGAAGATAATGAATCAGAGAACTGTAAAATAAACATACAGACTATTTATGCCTAGAAGATTGTTTTTTGTTTCTCTATAACAAGTAAGAAAAAAACTGCATCGGATCAATTGCTACGACCCTTGTCATAATGATGCTGAGAAGTGCGTGACTGTATGTCTACACCAGGTTTATTTTTTGTACCAAAGTCTTCTGTTTCCTTTTTTATTCTTACTTCTATAGCATCCATTGCTTGGTTACTGCATACAGCAGCAACCCAGAGCCATGACAATAATGCAAATCTTCTGCAGGGCATCAAGAGTGAAATTCAGTGGCTGAAAAAGTTTGGTCTGGAAAAGGGAACAGACCCTGACCATTCAGAAGTAAAAGATCACAGACCATATGCCTCTTTGCACTCCTTTGTTAGTTTTCATTATATTTTTGTTCACTCTTTGTGGCAATGAGTGTTAATAGAAGTATGCTGCTTTATGCATGATTTTTCAAAATAATAGCATACAGGGGAGAGAAAAAATTGGAAACAAAATAAGAGAAAGGATTTGAACTTAGAAGAAAACAACTATTGCTGCACATGCAGCTGTACAGGTGTCATTAAACTGAATACTGTCACAATGCAGTATGTGTCTGCTATAGAAGAGCTTTGTCCATAATCGCTCTTAGTTACCTGTTCACTTCTCTGACATTTAATACCAAAGAGACTTAGTTATGTATCCATCTATATAGCTGCCTGCTTTTCAGTGGAGCCATTCAGAGTGATTATTCCGGGGAAGAGCACTACAGGAGGAAGTTAGAGCTAAACCTGTGTCCTTTAGGCTCAAGGCAGCAACTCTAGCCACTACACCACCTGCTGTCCCCAAACTTTGACCTGCTAAGAAACATTAGATAGCTGAACGAGTTTGAAAGATTATTTATTTCCTAAATTTGATAATCCAGAAATGAAGATAAGGGAGTAATGATGATTATTATACTAAATTATTTATAAATTAAGATTGCAGTCCCTCAGCATCAGGAACAAACACACAGGATATTTGCGGAAAATCACGAACGTTCTGAAAATTTCCTACAGCTTTATGACATCGCCACAAAAATTCTACATTATAAACATTTCTGATAAGGCTGCCATTTGGAAATTGCTTCAGTCTAAGTCTGGAGAAATAACTTTAGAACTTGGGAACTTGGCAATGTGAGCAATCAGGAAAAAATGCAGCATGACCTTATTTACCCATTTTGTAACTTTGAATGGTTTCTCTGTTCAGAACAGTGGGTTCAGCGTTGACTGCTCTTCGCGATCATATGATGGTCAGGAGCTGCTGCCTTGCATTTGAAAGTCCCAGATTCGAAACCCTCCTCTTGCTGTAGGATCTTTGTGCATAGTACTTATCATCAACTGGCTTCAGCAAATATCACTGTAAGCAGCTTAATACAATATTGTAAATTGCCTTGGGGAAAAGCATCAGATTGTAAGAAAAACTGTAACAGTATACACGAATATGATTCCTTTTTAGGCCACTATGGGAAATCTTGTGGTGCAAACAGTGTTTCTTTATAATATCTCCAAAATCCTTAGAAAATAACACCGCCAAGCACACTAACTAGATTCAAGTTCAGTATAATGATCAACAAGATGTATGTCTTCCATGATCAGATCCAAACATCAGCAAAAATCTTGAACTGAGCTTGCATTTCTACACCCCTTTATTTTTCAAACAAATGGTTTACTGTACATAGTTAAAAACTTGCACGACAGCCTTCCAAGGAAGTCTGAAGGAGCCTCCTTAAGGTATGGAAACATCTAACGAATTACTTTAAGATTCATATTTTGTTTGCCGTTTTCAGCATTGATTTTATCTCATTCATGCTGCACGGTACAGAGTGAAGATCCTTCTGTATATCCCTTGTGGGAAAAAGTGTGGATTTAAATACTGCAGATAAGACCTCTTTGTTTTAAAGAATTGATTTGCATCTATCCTGTAAGTTAAGACAATCTTGAAGAAAGCAAATTTCCATTTAAATCTACGCTGAAGCCAGTTAGCTAATGGCTGGACAACAGTACTGATAGGCTGTTAATAGATATGCTCTCCTTATTTGTAACTCAATTTCTAAAATCTTTTTTCATCCAAAAAGTTAATGGAATCAGGAATAATTTTCATAAAGCTTGTTGCCTAGCTGAAATACAGCACTGATAATCATTCTTGGATGATCTTTTTTTGAAGTTACAACTGAGAGAACAGAACATCCTGATGAGAATTTTTAGGATTGTGTAATAAATTTATTTGATTATTACCTCCACACCCTCAGAATAAAAAAAAAACAATGACAAGTTTGAGGAGTCATAAAGTGACACCACTGCTTTACCAGTCCTTTCACTTAAAGCTGCTTCTCTGCTCAGACAGTAACCCTACTGGGACTTGAACCAGCAGCATACAGGTTACACACATTTCCTATACAAGTAAAACACTTGTTCTTCCCACTGTACTCCACTCTGGAGAACATACCTTTGTGAACCGTCTGAACTACACACAGTAGGGAAAACTGGTGTAACAGAGCAGACTTTTACCATTAATCAACACAAAGCAAATGCCAGAGGCACTGCAGCACTGTGCCTTATATTCACCTAGCGTATATCCACATAGGTGCAAAATTTAGGATGCAGTAACATTTATAGCGTAGTGTTATGCCTTGCATGGCCATAGCAGCACAGTGATTGCAAAAAAATAGATCGATAGCACATTTGCAGCACACTGCAGATAGAAGATGGAGAGGGATGCAGTTTGAACTGATAAGATCCAGGATTAGGTTTAAGCCCTAACAGGTAATTCAGATAAAAGGGGGAAAAAAGTCTGTTTATTTTTTAACACGTCCCACTGCATCAGCACAGGATGTGTATAATTTACGATTTATTAAAAGGAATTACATTAAATTAATGACTTGGATACCATACATCAGTGAGGGAACAGATCTCAGCAGGCTGCCACTTACATGGTAATCCACCTCTATGTCGGTGAAGTATAAGCCAAATTAATAAAGAATGTGTGTGAATAATTTTAATGCAGAGGTAGGTGTGTTCATGTTATCTAATATTGAACTAAAAGGATTCACCTCAGACAATAACAATATTATCTTTACTCCTAAATGATCCCCATTTCTCACTTTGCTTAGTCATAGAATGTTGTATTTTCTGGAAGTTTACTTATTTAAATGAACTCCAGGTTAACAATGACTGACTTGTGTCACGTTAATATGCCATTTAACATGTGGTGTGGAATTATGTTTCCACTAAGGGTGTGGTTAATAAAAATACAAGCTAAAATGCTATCATGTTGCATTGTAGGTGTGCTCTTACATAATATACAATAGGGGTTATGGTAGAAAGGTTATATAAGTGTAAGTTATGTGCTGTGCGATTTGCAGTCTTACATCTGCTAAGCCAGTGATCCTCTGTAAAAAGGTTTTTCACCAAAAACCAAAAACTGTGACAAACTGGAAACTGTCAAAGAACTCTGCAACCTTCCCACGAAATGATTTACTTCAGGCTTTGTAGGATTTAACTGATTCAAATCTCAAAAATAATGACACAACAATCAGATAAGGATGGATTATTAGTGGCAACAATTACATTTTTCCATTGAAATGCCACAGGGAAAGTACTAGTTTTAATGTGAGGTCAAGATGTTTTGTCTAAAGCCTGCAGGACCCAGGAGTCACATGAAAGCTTTTACATGGTTTCATTATCCAAATAAATCTCAGCACTGTCTTACCCTAATGCTAACATACTACACTATATGACAATGACATCTAGGTATGCAAGTATTTAGTAATGTTGGTGTTTGTACTTGCAGATATGAGATATAAACAGAGGAAGGTACTTCAAAAGTCATTCATTAAAATTTTTTCATTTTCAGCTGGTATTTAGACTGACTGAGTTATTATTGCATAGCCCCCATTCTGAATGACAACTTTAGAGACAAGTTATAAATAATGAAAATTACAGAAGTTTCAGAGGGATAAAAAAACTTCACAGTTTATGTCTGTGGGCAGACAGGTGTTCTAAACTCATTTCATAGCCGAGGATTACTCTGATGAACACTTTGCTTAAATGTTCAGTAGATGATGTAGCTTTCTGACTTAGATTATATAGCCTGCTGCTTATGTATTATTAAATACTTGGGAAAAAGAACATGTTCCATGGCCTGTTCTTTGAAGCTGAACATATATCACAAGCTAATCACCAGTACAGCCTCTGAATTCCTGCCCGACAGTTTTCGTTTGCTGAATCTCTCAAGTCTCAAAAACAGCTTACTTGGAGTCACTTTACATCTGATATCCCATCTGCTCCATAAATTTTCACAATATTAATTGTTTCAAAAATGTACTTTCTAGCAAATCAATATGAAGATTACTTTCTTAATGCTGGCAGACCAGTAGTACTGAACTTAGTGAGTGCATTTCAAGATTCACATATCTATACCTCCCTCTTAATAAATTATACTTTTTTTATGTTGCTTTGGAAAGGCTCCACCATAATTCACTTTTACATGTTAATCCTTTTATATATTAACTGTCTTTAATTCTTTTATTTCTTTAATTTATTATTGGGACTTTTATTGATTGATTGGATCATAGCTTATTAAATTATTTCCAAGTAACAGCTAATGACCAGTACACCAGTGAAATGGTTCAGTGGAAGGTTCTATCTATCTATCATTTGTTTGTTTGATTATTTGTTTATTTGTTTTATCTCTTGGCATTTTCTTCCTTTTATAAGGCTGGTAATGATTTACAGAAGCAAAAGAGTTTTTGTTGTGTGCTGTGTTCGCCAGTTTTCAGGTGGCACCTTTTGAACGTGAATTTTCACTCATTTGGCTTGCTTAAATTTTGACCTGCTGTGTACTTTACAATATTGGTGAAAACGACAAAAAGACAATGCACCAGTGTCATAGGAAACGTTTCTACATCTGCAGTCATCTCAGAGTGATTGCTTTGCCTGGATATGTCCAGTCATGTTAAAGTTTCAGTTTAAGTGAAGCATATTAGGAGCACCCTAAAATAGAAGAGAGATACCCTCTAATGATCTGGAACAAAGGTTCAAGAGCTGCTTAAAAGGATGTGGCTGTCAGACTGTATTTTCTCCATCTTTTGTAGAAAGGTAAAAAACTGAGGTAAAAAGGTAACGTTTTAAGATCAAGGGCACAGTAGGGAGCTTCTAAGCATGTTTGAATTACTCCTGTCTAAATTTGAATTATATGTGACATCTTCAACCTTCACAAAACCAATTATTGTTCCTTGGTTTTGCACTGCTCTGCTAAAAGACAGTGTCTTCAAATCCTTAAGGATAATGGTGCTTACTTTGCTCCTATATATTTGGTAGAAAAACGTATAGGTAGAATGTCAATTTAAAAAGAAAAAAAAAACTCAGCTAAATCCCATGCCCCAAATGTTTTATTATAACAAGATATGTTACCAAACACCTGCTGTCTCCCATGGGATACTTTCATTACAAATGTAATGTGTTTCTTAGAAAAAAATACATTTCATTGTTTACCATAGAATATTGTGTGTTGTCCCTTCTACAATACAGAGGGTACGGCAGAGCTGTTGTGCTTCAATTGCCAAGGCCTACAGTGCAGGGTCTGCTGTCAAATATTTGGAGCCAAAACTGAAAACAGATAATTGACTGGTTGGTTAATAATTTATAAGAGTCACGTCTTGGAGAATAAGGGAGATATGCTTATGCTAAATCATTACAGAGAAATCTGCATTTTTCAATAATTCTTTGTAAAATTGCACTTAAATTAATTTGTGATTTCTAGAAATTCAGCTTGTTCTTGGCCCTGAGTTCCAAACAGGAAAGCACAAGCTTTTGAACAAAGCTCTAACTTAAAAGTCTGGGTGCTAAGAAAAAACCCTTTGAGATTGTTTGTGATCTGGTTGGTGGGACTAACCTAATGTGGGCTGAGTGGTGTGTAGTGGCTGTGAATTGAAGTTTCTGAAATGGTGGAGAGACCAAATCTGAAAGACTGTCTAATTTAAGAATAACACTCTTGCACCTTAGGGAAAGCAGTGGCTGGCCTGATGTTTGCATTTTACTGTAAGCGTCCAGCACTTGGTTTTGCTCTCTGTCATGCATGCGGGAATAAATAACAAAAGTAGCATTACAAGGATAATACCGAGACTTTGGAACCAGGGCATCAGACTGACAGTGTAATTTTATGGGCACCCTCTGAATGGAACTTGTGTTGCATGATGATTGCAACATCCTTGCAACCGAAACACATTTGTTTTGATCGTGTGCAGTATTAAATAAGTGTTTGGTGAGCTAACAAGAAGAGAGTTATATTTGCCTCAGTTAGGGTAAAATATTTACTCCTTGTGGTTTCCGCTGGTCTCAGTTCAAGTGTACTTCTTCGTTTGTTATCTGTGTGCTTGAATATTTCAAAGATCTGAAAGATTTGTCTGAAGCAATCATGAATTGCAGCCTCTTCACCTGCTTAACATTTAATCCATGATTGCATTAGATTTTCAATGTAAACTTCAGAGTTGGAAAATTTAAAGTTAAATAAATTTGATTTCTTCCACATATTGGCCTATATGCCATCTGTGCACATCAGGTAGGCATATAACTTCCAAACTGAATACATTTCATTTGACTTCTTCTTTGCTTGTTCTCCCATGTCGAATAAAATAGCCTCATTCATGTCAGGTGTCAGTAAATATTAGTGTAGAAGTCAAAACATAAGCAATGAACAAAAGCCTTACCATGTTTGAAATGAATCACAAAATGCTTCTGCATATTCAGCAAGGCTTCATTGCAGAAACTACACAGAACCACATACCAGTCAAGCAAATACCAGAATGATGGGAGGTGGGTGCATGGAGGTATGAGATTTGCAAGTGAGGATCAGCACAACTTCCCTTGCTATTCATATTATTGATATAATTGTCTATGTGACACATGAAAACTGCACACAGTGAATCTCGGGAGATGAATACAGCAAAACATCCACACTTCTCGCTGTGGAGAGTGAATTTATAGTCATGGAGAAACCTGAGCCATGGAGTAAGCAGAGCATAAAACTCACTGAGAGAACCATCCCCTCCTTTGCTGATGTAGGAAAATAGACCAATTCCTCTTTATCTTTTTAAAATCCCTTTCATTGGGCTAATGAATTGCTTGTCAGTAATCATGTATGCTATGGCCCCAAGGATTCAAAACAGTCCTAAAAATAGAAAAAAAGAAAATACTAATGTAAATTGCGCTTTCAGTCCCATATTATTATGTGTTATTACATTTTCTTTTTTAAGGCCATGTCTTTATCCAAGTGTTAGAGTAACGAAACAACAGTGTATGTAGTATGATAGGCGGTGATTTTTTTATAATGCCTTGACTACAGCCACATTTGGTGCAATGTGATCGCCCTGTCCTGAGTGTTGATAGTCCAGCTACCCACCACACTTTTCTTTGATGATGATTGTTCACCTTAAGAACTCACTGCTGAAAAAGTGCCTTCTCAAATCCGAACTCCATTGTCCTGTCCTGGAGATGTGCACGGAGAGTCATCGTGGTGCTCAAAATAGGAGGGGAGGCTGAAGATCCACCAGGGAGTCTCTGACAGCTGAAGCATACAGCGAAGAAGCTTTGATGCACTGGCCGTTTAAAAAAAAAGACAGTATCTGCCTGTCAGCATGAATCAAACATAAGATTTTTTTTAGAACAGAAAATATCTGCAGCAGAGAGAAACACATTGAAGGACCCCTTTGCAGTGAACAGCAGTATTTCTCATTTAAAGGTAAATCACAGTTTTATGATATACAAACTTCATATTGACTGTTCCACATTCAAAAGAGAGTACAAGGACAGGGTCAGATTCTGTCCATTTGGTATATCAGTCCATTAATTTGATTAGATCTGAGTTCCCCTCCCTTTTCCGTTTTCCCCCTTTTTTCCCCCGGGCACATTTTTCAGCTTCTGTCCAGTGGCCAATAGCATCATGGCATCCCCCACGTGGTGACGCAGGCGACAGCCACATAAGTCACAAACTGCATTAAAAACACATTAGACCAGCGGAAGAAATTAAGGGGGCGCTTATCTGACAGAAAGCACCAGCATCTAAATGATCTGAACCTCCCAATCTTCATGCATCACTCTCAGCCCACTGACAAACATCTGAGTTATGGACTCCTCAAATGCACTTCGCAAGCACTCTGGAGTTGGGGAAATATGAATGTACTGAATTTATGATATCTGAAGGGACTGCTGTACTTCCCATCCATAGCACTGATGAATTCCTTTATGCCGATAACAGGAAATTAAAGTTCTTGCTTCGCAGTAATACAGCTTCAAATATGGACTCCTTATGATTACAGAAAAAAAATAACTTGGTTACTCAGTATAAAATAAGTTGTTAAATACTGAGGATGATACAGTGATCAATATTTTAAACATGATGCAATGCAAAAAAGGTGGCATTATTTACTACTGTGAGTTTGTTTTTTCCAGATACATTGTGGTTGATATTCAGAATCTAGCTATACAACGTTTATGCCTAAAATGATTTAGTGAACATGGACATGATATATGTGATAAAATGCAACTTATTACATATAACAAATGCAACATATTTGAAGCAGGTAAATGTCAGACTCTTAATTATTTGAAAATCAGCTATATATATATTATATATTACTATAGAGTATTACATTAAGTGTGTGTGTGTGTGTGTGTGTGTGTGTGTATACACACACACATATAAACCACTTTTTATAATATGGCAAATTGCACAAAAGTATTTTATTGTGTTTTCAGTACGTTCGATGTTTGCAGAAGTAAATTTATCAAAATGTTTTCTATAATATATAAACTGCATGAAAATGTATATGTTCTTGTTAGATATATTTACAACCAACAATTATTCTAATTGCTAAAGTTGGGTTTGTGGTTCTGCTTTTGTTTTTTTCCTACATGAACTTGTAACACCATTCTGAAGTATGTTCAGTAATGCTTTAAACAGCCACATCTGTTCAATACAATGACCCAAATGTAGCTGTTAAAGTAAACAGTGCTAGTCGATAACAGATTTGTGATTTTGGAGTTTCATTCATAAGGTTACAATAGCTTGCTCTGCCCTTGTGTCCACTGGCCTGACATAATAAAATAAAAAAACAAGCCCACAAATAGGTGAAGTGCATCAAAAACACATGTGTATATTCTTGTGAATTTGGAATTTAAGATTGTAAACAACAAAATAAAAAATGCACAAGAAAATAAAAGAAGGATTTCAGCACACAATATATTTTTAGATATTTAAAAGAATGTCATCATGATTATCTGAAATAAGCAAAGACTTGAGGTCATAATTCATTAACTGAAAATTACACCATGTGATGGAAATAATTGTCTTAGTGCTCCTAGTACTTTCTTGGTGCCTCCGCATTGTTCAAAGAAAGTTCAACCAGTACTTATAACCTACTGTGACAAAAAGGCAGCCAGTAGTCAATGGGCACTGAACATGATACATGCAAAGAAGGCTTTGAAACTGTAGAATCTGAGCTTGAATAAAATTGGAACTAATACATAAAACAAACAACAACAAGAACAACAAGGACAAGAAGAATAAGAAGAAGAAGGAAAAGAAAAAGAAGAACTGTCATCATCATCAATCATCATCATACTTGAGAGCTGTTTGACCTCACAGTCCTGTCTCTCTTGTTCATAAATTATTCTGTTCTTGACAAAATAGTATTATTGATATTAGTGTGGGATAATCTTTGTTTTAGTCTTCTTATATGCTCATTTTAATATAATTTTGACACTTAGCAATATAGTAAGTTTTTCTTCTTTTGTGAGTATTTACCATGCCTAGTTGTATACTAGGTGTATATTGACCTAGCAAAACTTCTTCAGTCACTTAACAATGTAAAATGCTACTGATAGGTATAAAAGCTCCAAAGTGTGGGAACTGTGTGATTCATCTGCATTGGAGCTTCAGAACCAAGTCTTTGTTCATATTGCCCTCCCATTTGAAGAACCAGTCTTCTTCACAACAAAAATCATGAAATCGATTAGAAAGGTGGTTTTTAACCTCTCAACATGTCCATCCATCCATCCATCCATCCATCCATTGTCAAACTGTCTATAAGGTTTCTGTGTTCCAAAAACAAACTAGTTCTTTGCAGAGCAATCACATACATTCATTCACTTGTATGCACACTATAGACAGCCTGATACCTGAAACCTGTTTTGGATTGTGGGTGGAAACCCATGCAAACATGGGGAAGACATGCAAACTCTGTACAGAATTAAATCCACACTGAGCCAACAAACCAGAAACTGTAAGGTACCAATGCCACCTGCTATGCCACCATGCCACCTGCTTATTTAGCAATAGCCAGTTAGCCAGTTCATATGTCACTTCCTCAAAACATGAGGGGCATACTAAACTGGGTGGGGTCAAAACATTCACCTGCTTATCTTCATTCGACAGGCTGCAGATGTCTTTGTGCCACTAACATACTATGATTGAGAATATTATCCCCCCAGTTCAACCCATTTGCAAGTCTGGCTGACCCAGCTATCTCGCCACTCATATGAACATAGGCCAATTTCTGTTTCTGTAGCCAGTTTATCACCAATATGTAGTATGGAATGCAGCCTGGGACTGGGTATGAACAGAAGGAATTATGCCTGAGGTAGGTGCTTGGCTATTTACTGATGTGCTACTCCAGAGGCCCAGACGATTTTTTTTATGAAATTGGTTTAGACAATATTTTGTTGTTTTAGTAGAACACACATATGTTGATTGTTTAGGTGTAATAAGTGCATTCTAGTTAGAACTAGCATCTTGTCGTCGAACTGTGTTGTACGTGTGGTTTACCAGTTATCTCTCAGCTCTGTCTTGTTGCTTTCTGAGTCATCCTGAATGTTCGTTTTTATAACTTGAAAACAGTGTGGAGTTATGGGAATTCATGAACAGTCTTCTGGGCTTTTGAGTTGGTGGAAATCGCAGTTCTGTAAAACTGTTTTGACAATGTTAAATACCTTATTTCCTCTGTTTCCCACCATGGGCCCACTTTGTTATTATTAAATACAAGTACCTTATTGGCACACTAATGTACTAATTTATGTAGACATAGATATTACAGAATCCAGTCATGTTATATCAAGTAAACTGTCAAAAAAGCAAATGGGAGTGAAGGCAAAATAGACGTTGAGGATCTAAGAAGTGAACTGTCAACATTATGTCTTCTTGCATTGTCTCTTAAGGCTATTGGATAAAGAGCCCATTTGCTAATTGCATCTCACATTATGACCATGGATGTTAGACTAAATTGTACAGAGCACTGTAGCCCACTGTAAAAACCAGCTGTCCTACAACAATCCCAGAAAGTATTTCCGTTTAAGACTGCCAGTAAAATGTTCATAACACACTAACTTCAAACAATCTATTTTCAGCCAGCAAAATTAGTCTCTTTTACTTAGTAGTCCAGTCATTTTATACATTTTTTCCATTATTTGACCACGACTGGGTAAGTGTATAATTTAATTCACTTTCATTCTTTTTTAGTCAAGTTCTGTTCATAGTGACTAGCTGTGTGACCTGCTGCTGCTCGGGGCAAAATGGAGTAGCGGTGGAAAGGTGAAAAGTAATAACATTATATCATTGCTAAACTGTATTACTGTTAAAGTAGTTGTTTTCAGTACAGTCTTTGTCAAGGGGAAAGGAAAAAAACAAAATATATCAAAAAACATTACTACTCTCACATCATTAATGTGTGCAGGACCGTGTGTGTTATGAATATTTTTTTTTTTTTAACTTTGGCATTTTTCATTTGTGCACATATAACAAAAAAATCCATACGTGTGTAGTAAGTAGTGTGTGGATTCCACCCTGTCTGTGTGGGGCAAGACAAAATTTGTCAGTGTGTCTGAAAGAGAGAGACAAAAAGTGTGTCTTTGTGTGTGTGTGTGTGTGGGTTGGGACGAGAAAATTGGTCAACTTGTCTTGTGAGCATGAACACCCTTGTGCATTTTGTAAGTTGTGTGTGTGAGTGTGTGTATTAATTGTGTGTGAAAGAGGGTCTGTATCTGGTACATTACAACTTGTGTGGCATCTCCACAAAGCTGCGTGTGTCGTACTCTGTGGGTGTGACGTTACTCCATCTTGCGTATAATACCATTACACCCACCTCTCAAAGCTTTGTTAGAGGCCCCAAATTTTCAAAATACTAAGTAATCTTTTTGGAGTTTAAAAAAACTTTATGACACAAAAACCTAACTAGGTATGAGAGGTACCTGTGTATCAAATTTCAAGTGGCCTAAAAAACAAAGCTTTACATGAAAAACGAACAAAAAAACAGATACTGAGCTTTACAAATATACAGACAACATGTGTTAAGAGGTGGTATAGAAGTGGTGTAAAATTTCCTTCTCCTGCACAAGTCTTTGGATTGTGAAGACGGGAAGAACATGTAAGCTCTGCAAACCTGAGTCACATTCAAACTAATCACACAACCACCATTAACTGCCGCATCATGATGGCATCGTGGATGTGTGGAATTTAATATAACCACTGGCACTTTCAACAGTACAGGGTAGACACTACCTGACAAGACTGTTCAGATGAATAAAACTGAAATGGTTTATCTCAAAAGTGCACAGGGGATAAATAAGGCTATCTTTGTAACCAGGGGTGTAGTCTTTGTCCTTAAAGTCATTAAAGACAAATGGTCAGAGCAGTAGACCTTTGATATCATATCCATGGTTGTGTCCAAGGCTATGTGAGTGTCTATTATTTAGGTGCTACAGATTTTGAAAAAGTAAAAAAATAGGCATCAAACTTTTCTTTTACTCATGTGTGAAAGAACGAACTGTTGAACCCAAGTGCCACATTCATCTTGTGGTGGGCATTCAGCTGTGGAACAATCTTTCCAGTATGCCTATCCAAACTGATTTTAGGGAAGAAGGAAACTGTTCTTAAAAATATACTATAGTCTGATGTAATTTTAGACAAATGGCATCCTCTTCAAGCATCTGCACACACTGAAGTCTGTTCCACCAAAGTGCAGTGAAGAAAACCATAATTGGTATATGGTAAGCATGGTTCAGCTAAGATCAAAAAGTACATTTCTTGGAACTTTACAGGAAAAGACTTGAAGCTGCATTCAGAAGACATCTTGCTCGGTGTTTACTTGAGGCATTGCTGAAGGATTTGGTCTTACAGAGTTTAGGCTTGAAGATTTACCACAACTAATCTCAGGTGTGTAATGTTGGGCTTCCAGACTTCAAATGCCACTCTCTGCATTGCAGCCCTAGAGTTGATGTTCTTGTGCTACTACAGATCATCTGGAACAACAAAGCTTGACTGAAGAAAGACAGACAATATCTACATTTGAGCTCCATCAGACAAGAAGATCAATATTTGCAGGAACTGATTGCATTTAATAATCAGATAAAAAGCTTCACCAGAATCTTATCTGTAAGAACTACAGCATTTACATGGATGGGTGCAAACAGCCATAGTTGGTAAGTGAAAAATTCTTGTCAGAAAATAAAATTAAGTTATCTATTCTCTAAATAACTGGTGCACTGAAATGCATGCTGTACCCAAACAAAATGCTACTGACTGTTCAGAACACGAATGTGCATGTTAAATAATGAGGATTAAATGAAAACAAGTAAAATGAAATAAACTGTATGTGCAAAAAATATAAACAAAGATGTGGTGCCTGTAAAGTCATGGGGGCTGTAATGTATTTATATATGGCAATGAAATAAATTGAAGAATTCAGTCCATTTATACAAAAAGTAACAAAATTACTAGAAAAGATGTTATACAGCTTATGGATTGTCTGTGTTTTTTGCCCCTTGTTTGGATAATTTAATTTTTTCCTTTTCTGCGTGTTATTATCATTTGTGTTTTCAAACGGCTGAGCTCACCAGCATATTCTCTCTCCTAATATGGAAGAAACAGATAATTAAAACTTTATTGCTGAATAACCAGTTTATCTGACAGTATCACTGAAATGGTGAAATTCAGCAAAAAATCATTCATTGTAGGTCATTGTGCTTATTATTTCCTACGCAGGAATAGCTGGGAGCACATCTTCTAAAACAAAAAAATGAAGTCATTATGATATTTAAATATG
Organism: Arapaima gigas; assembly: GCA_900497675.1. NCBI lineage: Eukaryota > Metazoa > Chordata > Actinopteri > Osteoglossiformes > Osteoglossidae > Arapaima > Arapaima gigas. The sequence continues at coordinate 143,857 of UFQX01000171.1, read as the reverse complement.
TATGTTCCACCCACGTTTGCCGATCACCAGCACAATTGTGCTCCCAGCCTAAAGAGCTACGCCTTTAACAATGGAAACGCAGGAAGAAGCAGTGAGTAGGAATATGCTGATAGCCATGGCAGGAACGTGCTCAGATATCTCCCAAGGTCACTCACTTCTTTAAATGAATAAACTCTGAGTGGACCCCCCTCACATGTGGAACAGCTTTTTCCTGCTGACAGGTCAAGGGTAGGCTGCTGCTAAGAATTTATGAAGTCCCTGAAAGTGATGCCATTTCAGTGAGAAGTGAAAATAATTTACCGAATATGCGAAATGCTGTTTGAACATCCACACGGTTGTTTGTCATCTAAATTGAAATTCAATTTTGCACTTTGTGCGGCACTCTCCTTTTTGCATGCTCCTTCACTCACAGTGGGTAAGAACATGCCGAATCAATAAATAACAATTATGAACTGAACAGTGTCACCTCATAGTTGTGTGCAAAATGATTTTTGCATAGAGGAAATTTTTTAAATGCAGAAATGTTTTAGGATTATGGGGTTAGGAGGCGGCATAGCGATCAGAGCTGCCACATTCCTCTGGAAGAACCATGACACAAATGTCATCTCTTACTACAGTACCTGTGAATGTGGTACTTATTCTGCACCTATCCAGCTATAAATGAGCAAGTCAGTGAAACTTAACTTTGTGAGTTGCTACGTACGGCGTAAGCTAAATAAACAAATGTAAAAAACAATAATAGCTCAAACACACTCTTGTACTCATTTCGTTGAACCTCATTTTCTTTAAATCCTTCAAAGCCATGGTTTCAGTGCACTTGATCCAATCCCAATTCCTTATTAAATAGACGTAATAAATAAATACATGTAATGAGTGGAATGAAAAATATTGTGCAAAAAGAAGTTAAATGTTCAAAGGGCTGCATCTTTTTTAGATTCCAGTAGCTCTTTATTAACATTAGAGTGATATTGAACCAGTGAAATTTAAAAAATATTTTAAATGTCATCTTTCTCGGATAATATCAATCCGAAAGACAAACTTTTGGTAGTGGAGAGCTTTAAAAAAGCTCGAAACCAAAAAGAACGACATGAAATCGAGTGAAAAATGTCAGTTTATGTGGTTTCTTTCTTTTCTTTCAAAGGTGTAATTAAAACTTCCAACAAGGGCAGCTCCGGAGTTGCACCTGCATCCGATCCACTGGGATGCCTCCCCGTGGTAGAATCTATGACACAGCCTTTGTTGCAGCCCATTCAACCCCGCAAGAGATGGACCACGTGAAAGGCTCGCTTATGGCTGGAGAACAAAGACTTCCACTGTAGACAGGAGCCTGAGGTATCAACTGGCTGCATTTCATTGACCAGGATGACATCTGAACAGGAGTTGACAAGGTCAGGTTTTTGGGTTTTTTTGTTTTTTTTCAGAAGCAGTAAAGCTACTCTATAACTCACTCATTGAGGAAAAAATGATATGTCTTCTGTTTTTACTTTAGATAATTACTTTGTAATTACTTTAGGTACAGTAACATCTTTAGGATGAAACGGAATATTACAAACACTATAAAAGCACACATATGTATAGGCTACACACACCATGTATTTTCAAAGCTAAATGTTACTGTTGTAATTTCTCCCTGACCAGGCACATCAAAAATCCCGTCACAACAAAAGTCTCATCATCATAAACACAAAACCATAGGGTTTTTCCATTTGTGTTTAGCTTCTGCTGACTTTCTTCTGACAGCCCAGCACTGGGATCTGCATAGGGTTTAAAAATGGTGTCTTCATTTTAGCCATTGATTCACAAAAAAAAAAAAAAAAAAAAAAAAAACTCCTCTTTGGGAGACCTGTGATATGTATTGCTCTGAGTTGCACTTGTCCTTGTTATTTTTTCCTCACAAATAAACAAGGATATTGCGCTCCAGATGGGAAAGACCATGGCTGCATGGGCAGAGAGACAGAGTCACGCTGAAGGCCTGGTGTGACTAGGGCAAGGTTGCACCTGCTACAGCGAAACCTGCTTCACCAGTCTTGTCCACGGAAGGCCGCGGGGTCTGCAGGGATTTCAGTTTTCTGTCTCTCAGCTGGTTAATTAAGTCCATCATTTGAATAGAAAATCATTTTTTTGAACTGGGAAAATGACTCAGTTCTGTAGGTGAAAATCAGTTGCCCAATGGAAAGTGTTATAGTTATTCATGCTTGAAGAAACATGTTGATGCCACTATCTATCCAGATGATGAATTTAATTAATCAGCTGTGTGCTTCGATGCGACAAACTCACACAGAGCCTCGTGGCCCCTGCAGGACATGGATGGACATCTAAGCATGGCTCCACATGCTTATGTTCTAGTGAAAACCAGTTCATTTCACAGTCACACACAGGACATATTTATACCCTAACATACAAAAACGTCACATTTAGTGGAATCTTGCAGTGACACCGCCTTTTCAGAATTGAAACAGACAGTTGGGGGACTGCATTCAGGAGGCCCTTTTTTCACAGTCAGCTGGTTAAAGAGCACTTCAAGAAAGGGAATGACCTCCAGAGTTTTAGCAGAAGAAAAGATGTCATCCTCAGCTGCTGCCTTTGAGAATCTAGGCTTGCACATGTGACAATCATTCCAGGAGCCACTGAGGATCTCCAAATACCTGTTTCAGGTGGTAAAAGGTTCAAATGGTTTCAGGTTTGAGGCACATTTGCCACACATGACCTCTACCACCCTTGTTTTTATTAGACAACCAAGGTGACGTTCCTCATTGAATTGTTGTTTCACACAACCATCTGTGTAATACTGTTCCCAACAAAGGACTTTGTTTTCCAGGATAGTCGCAGTTCCGCTGAGTGGTTGGACTAACATGCAATGATGATTCCATAAATATGCCTTTAGCTTAATCTACAGGCCTCAATCCTGGAGAGAAAGTCAACATGATCCTACAGAGATCTTTTATGTAAGTGTTGCCTTGCTTGTAAAATGTTTGCATGCATACAGCTGACAGTACATTTTGCAGATTTGATGTCATGCACATCTGCATAAATTGTTCTTTTTGCTAATGCTCAACCCAGTTATAAGAGCACAAAAAAAGGTTGCATAGGTATTGAGACGCCATCATAGGCTCCCAAAAAAGCATAAAATCAAGGCATTTGTATCAGTGAAGCCCCTGGTGTTTTTCTATTTATCTGTAGCCTTTTCAGCTAAAAATTCTGCAGCAGTGTTACATACAATGAATTGCAGTATCATTTAACAAATGTGTATGCAATGAGTCACGGAGATGACATTTCTCTCACCAGGGATTGAATCAGGCTTCTTCCCTGAACAATGCAGTACAATGGCACATATCTTTGCTGAGCAATTTAAACAAATGACCTAATACCAATTCAACTGCCTAGCCCTCCCCCTTATTAAACAGCTATTGGATTTGGTTCAAACCCAAAGACAGAACAAAATAAATACAAGTTAGGTTGAATAAACCAATAGATGGAGTACATTGCCCAAAGAAATAAGTCTTCATCAGAACATCAACTTACTATTGTCTCTTTGGCTGTACAGGGCAGCATATAGTACATTTTCTCGTATTTCATTAAATATAATGTGCTCGGCACCTTTTCGGCTCAAGCACCAGGTTCTCTCATTTGTCAACTCTTGATTTTGCTGGACTCAAGGAGTAGTACTGGCATGGCAGCACGTTCCTGGATTCCAAGGCTCAGTGAGCAAATAAATTGGCCCAGTATGCATACACACAGAAAACACACACGGGCTAAATGGCCATTGACTTTCTCAAAAGGTTTCGCATGAAGATTAATGACCTAATTCCCAAACAATAATTATTCCTGTTCTGCACAGGCGTTTTACAGTACAACTGCAAAAGTTTTGGCTGGACAAAATGTGTCCAGTAGGAACTGATAAGTTATGATATCTTGGATGAATTTGTTTTTCAGGCATGTTATCATTGCAGAAGAAAACACTAGTCATTTAGAAGTAAAATCAAATTATTTTTAAATGCACGCTGTTTATACTTTTTCATACTTTTTAAAATTTACGTACATTTCTTCGTACATTTTAAATGTGTTAAAATATGTTTACTATTATACATATGTTAAGTGGAGCTTAGGTATAGGGATTAAGGAAAATTACTGGATGATACACAGTTTAGAAGAGTTATTCAGAAGTATTCAGAAGGCATATGGGATTTCAGGATAAGCAGTCAGAGCTCATTAGACTTTAGGGATGGTTTAGTCTGATATCCTCAGGGACATACTACATAGTATTAATTGGAAGGTACAGTTGTCAGTGGTTCAGAATGTGGTGAAATTTACCATCTGGTGTACGATGGTGCAACTGAACCATTGGGATGATCTTTTTTCAAGTTTAAAAACAGTGGTATATGCTAGCTTATGTGGACCCCTTAGACAAAACTCACACACAGCAAGGTCAGCAACTTAGGAATAGATCTGCAAGCTAGGAGTTCCACCAAAATATATTGGGTAAGTCAGGAGTGTAGGAAGCACGAAACTGCATCATATGTCAAGTATATTGTGCAAATATTAAATTTACACAACAGTATTTCTTCTGAATATCTGAAACAGAATTTGTTTTAAATATATGTGTATGTTATTTCTTGATAACGGTATTTAAAGGACCACTTCCATCAAAATACTTTGTCGCAGCACATCTGGAGTCTATTACAAGCTTGTATGTCAATCTTTATGAGCTCTCTTGCTGAAAGCATCATTACTGGCTCAGTAAAACCTTCAAACCAGCAGCAGATAGCTGATGTCCTCTCTACAGTCATTGTTTTTGCCCCATGTATTTATGAGATTGCAGGCCTACAGGTATCCTCACTCTAGATATTTTAAGCAATTCTGAAGGTTAACTTTAAGGAGAACGGGTTTCTCTAAAAAGTCACTATAAAAAAGAAAAAAAAAACATTCAGTACAACCCATCTTGAGCACAATCCACTACAGTCATTTAAATGTCACCATGGTTTAAAACTGTAACCAGAGAAGTGTAACACTAGAATATTTCAAAGAATAATTAAGACCACGTTAATTATTCATTTAATATGGTGTTTTTCAGCTTAGAACATTAGGTGCAAAGTGTAATACGCTTTGTTTTTCACTGATCTCTTCAAGTCCATTCACAGATAAAAGAGAGGACGCATTCATTTTGGAGCCCACCGGAAAAGACACTTTATCAATGACATGTCCAAATGACTCAGAACCATGTTTCATTGCCATGGTTGCTATTCTGATTTTCTTATTGAATATCTGGAGATATCTTTACCCTATCTCTACAAAACACATGGTGCTTTATCGCCTTGCTTTCCAACTGAATGACCACTGAAGCCCTAGTGATACTGTATTAAACCAAAAGGCACCTGATCCTCGATTTTTAGGTCGATGTCAATGACTTGGAATCTTTCAAAATATTTGTGGGGTTTTGTGGTGTTTGGGTGCAACTTTCTTCTTTGCCTGCTTGCCATATTTTTAGCCCACTTTCTGAATTGGCTTCTGGTTATTAATTAACTTAAAAAACTAAAAAAAAAAAACAAATCCCATCTCTGAGGCTGGCTATTTCTGACTTTCTTTTAATTAATCTAGAGGTTATTTCATTCTTTCTGCTATTTAGAAAGCAGCGATAATATCAGTGGTTATAACCAAAGAAGGGACTTTCTAGTTATTTAGCTCAATATTGATTCCTGCATACCGGTGATTTGCAGACCTTCCAATCAGTTATGTATATATTTTTTGTTTTTTTCTATCTCGGGGGCAAGATGGTAGCTTTGCCCAAATCTGAACTCTGCTCCTACTGTAACATCTTTGGTTAAGGAAGTGATACAGTAAGAATACTCTGCTGTATAGATGTGTATAAAAGTCTAAAGTTACTTTGAACAAAGCTGTCAGATACAAAATGATTAATACTACTCTTGCATTATTAGAGTACTTCCTTAATTGAAAAGGAAAACGTCATAAACCGTAGGCTGCATGAAATCGAGTGGCTTTGTGATACCAGGATGGTATCAGGGCTTGATTCAGTAGCAAAAACTATTTATTTAACAAAAATGTATCAGAAAGAATGCTCAGACATCCATTTGTGCCTAATAAAAAACATGTTTTATAAGCATTTACTTCCTAACCTACTGTTTATCCTTTTTATACTTGTCACTCCCCCAGCTCCAGACTCCGCTCCTCCCGATTCCTGATCACATGCACCTGCACCCTGTTACGCGCACCCTATTTAGATCTGTGCTTTCCAACAGACCCACGCGAAGTATTGCCCATGATTCATGTGTGTGTACCAAGCAGTTATCTTGCCAGTCTTGCTTGTTACCGACCTTTGCTTCCCTTTGCCCACCGATTTCGTCTTACCCTTTACTGTTTGTCTGCCTACGCCGAGTTGTTTACTGGATCTGACCCTCGCCTGTTTAGTGACCAAGATTTTGGAATGCTCCTTGAAATAAACCATGTTCGTCGCATTGTGCCTGCGCACATCTGCTTCTTCCGCTTCAGTGTGACAATACTACTTGGGAGGATATTTCCGTTTCAGCACTACTTTCAGTATCTTGTAAAGTTTACACTGTGTTCACTGCACTAGTCCTCACTGATGTAAAAATTACATTGACCGATTGGAGCTGTGCAAACAGAAAGCACACTTAACACATCCCTAAAAACTCTACAGGCCAGATCTATCAAACAGTTTGAAGCTGCAACACATGATGGTGGAGGGGGGTAGATAGATAGGGCATTAGATGGGTATGGTAGGGCTCTATGTTACATCCCAGGCTGCAGGATATCTGTCAATTTATCCTGTATATTTGTAATTAATTGCAACACATGAAGCTCAGAATAATAGTTTAAAAGTGGGATGGAGAATAAAAGTACTATTAAAACTTTTTAAACATTTCTGGAACGAAAAAAAACTTAGGGTTTCATTGTTATTTCTTTAAATTCTGATGCACATTTCTCACAGGCAAAAAAAATTACCCTGAAGCTCAATCTAAATTACTGTATATATAGTACAGTACAATAGAGTAACTATATCTGTTGACACAGAAAATAATTAAACATAATAGGCCACAAAGTAAATGTGTCATTTTCAGTCAAGATTCCTGTCTTAAGTGTATTAGTCCACCTAAGCAAAATACTCTCAGGAAGGAAAGAGTACCTGATAACCAGGGTCAATATTGCTTGGACATGACCAGAAAGGGAATGAAAACAGATTTGTCGTCCAAATAGCCTTGAGGGCCCTGCTTGGGGAACCACACCTGGAAGTGTAGCCAACTGCACTACAAGATGCAAGCCACTATCAGATGTCCTGCTAGGACTTTTTAAAAAAAATCTACAAGTGAAACAAAAAATAAAAAAATAAAAAAATAAATAGCACAGAAGTGACACTCAAATTTCTCAGCTGCGGTTGTTAGTCCTGGTGTTCAAGCACCGGAATTGAGGAGAGAGCACTTTCAGCTTTTATACTGGGTGTCGCAAAACTCCTCTGCCTCTTTCCGACAACCACATGAAGTATTCATCTCTTCTGAAAATCCTTGCCATATGGGCAGTCTTGGGGATTATATAGTCATGTTAGTCTGAAAGCTGTCCCCGATTCTCCAGCACTTAGGCAAATGGAGGCATTCCTATTCTTTGACTAATGTAAGTGTGTCACTTTTGCAAAATGACAGGCCACTGTATGTTTGAAGGTAGGCTTAATTTCACCCTTTGACAAAGTTCATCATTTAGACCTCCTGAGATTGACCGTGCTGCGTTTAAACATTGCATTTGAACCTTTGAGTTCATTTACAGCTTAAGTCTCACATCCTCAGACTGTCAGTGAAGTGCTAGAACCATGAAAATTGTACCTTAGTTCCCCATATCCCTGTTACATGTCTGGGGTGGACACTGACTAAAATTGATGACCTATGCATTGACCAGAATGGACAAAGCAGACTGGACTTCATTATACTTGTGCTGGTTCTTCTCAGACTGCAGGAGGAAATCAGAGCCCCTTTTGGAAACACACCTACACAAGAAGAAGATGCAAACACCATGTAGAAGAAACCAGATTCAAACCCCAGGTCTGAAACCACAATCCAGGAGCTGTGAAGCACCAACCCTACCAGCTATACCGCCATGCTGCTGATGTGGTGACCAGCATGATGACAAGCAACATCTAATTGAACAAGAATCATAGACCTTATAAGAGACAAGTAGTCAAATGACATGTGGGACCTCTGCCAATATGTACTTGGAGCAACTGTTCTCAGTCCTGGCCCTGTGGCCCACTTATGTCTGCTGGTTTTATTTAAACTCTGAGATTTTTGTGCATTACCCTTCTGGTTTTGCTAAAATATGTTTATGTAGAATGTTTTTTCAACATTCAGAGCAAGACAGTTTCAGAAGAAAGTAAACAACATTGGTCCTCTGAAGAATAGAAAAACCCCAGTTGCCCAGACCTGACTATACAATAATATGTTTTGACATTTTAAAGTATTATTTCATACTTTCAACAATTAAACATTAAAAAGAGAACTATTCTAGTAATATTTCCAGTTAGCTATGAAACTAGACAACCCCCAGAGAGAATCATATAGCTCTGAACAATGAATTTAAGTCACTTGCAGAAACACATATAGACATTGTCCCAACATCTATAAAAAATGTTGATATATAGTGACGGGCGGACATCCAGACATCATACCTGTATCCAGGCACATCCCAAGTGTCCTCTGGCATAGCTGGATAACAGTGATGAATCTCTGTCTGTCCCTAGCCTTCTGCATCTTCTCTCACCTGTATAACTGAGTGACAACTTGCGTAAACTGCTCAAGTACCATCAGACTGTGACTTTCCCAGAAATACTGCAGATATAAGTTTAGAGACATGGATAATGCATTTCTAGGCTGCATTTATCTTTGGCTCTTAGTCCACTGGGGGCACCTCACCTAGTTTTGAGGAGGCTGCAGCTCTTCCGGTTAGGACATCATTAAAAAGAAAGTGAGCTGGAGAGGGGCTAAGGGACAACATGCAGTGAATCGCAGAAACAGAACTTTGGCTTTGTGAGCATCTTGTTCTTTGAGATCATTTTGCTTGGTCTGGTGTCACCTACTCATGGACTGCCCTCTCAAATGCTTCAGTATATAACTGTAATGCATGGACTTGTTTACCCTTGAGTGTTTTGATAACTTGAAATGAGTGTGTCATTATTAATTTTGTGTTTATTTATCAGAAACGTTTATCTGTTGGTTTATCTGTAAGCAGCTTACAATTTTAGGCCGTGTACAGTGATTTACCTGTTTCTACAAGTAATTTTTTCATATTTTTTTGCTGTTTCATTTCAATGCAAGTACCTTTCTTCATGGTTCCACAGCAGCAGCCTAAACAATATGCTGCCTCCTGGCCTATTATCAGTATTATTATTATTATTATTGTTGAATGCTTACTTTGCACTTGGATGGTGAACACCTCATTTTCTTATGACAGAAAGTGGCAGAAAGTGGCATCTTATGGCAGATACATGAAAACTGGAAATCCATGTCAGGGCCCTGCCTGTGCCACTTAATGATTTGATCTGTATATCCGGGGCCACATGAAAATGCTTGTGCAGCCTTTTGGAAAATGCCAGGAATATGAGAATAACAAATAAAAACATTTTACAAAGAATAAACCTTAAGTAATATAGCAGTCATGCCATTTCCTGACACATAATTACTGCTCCAGTATTACAGTACTTCAGTTTCATTGCACATTGAACATCATTTGGATTCCAGTTGTGTAATGATCATCAATATATTATTAAATTATTTGGACAAACTATAATTCCCATTTAAAATTGTTTGATATAATTGGTTCTCTTAAAACATTGCATAATTATTTTTGGATTAACTGCTTGTAGTAATTACAGTTGATTTAAAAGTATTTTGGATCTATTTTAATTTGAATGTCATTGGTACCAAATACATTAGTGCAGTTGGTTATTATATAGAAGAAAATAAACTGTCTTGAATGGACATAAAATGAAGACTGTAAATTGGGAAAATGCTAACTGAAATATTTGAGTCGTGATTAAAGCTACCGACAGAATAAGTGTGCTAAAAAAGCCCCGCCATTTTCTCGCCTTCTTCAATTTTGTAAGCATACCGTTGTGCCCCCCCCCCCCCCTCACCATTACCGGACATAAATAGAGTATAAAGGTTAACAGCACAACCAGACTGTTTTATAAATATTATCTGCCCCCTTGCGTTTTTACAGATTGCAACAATATAACTGAGACACAACATTTAACAACCTTCTTTTGGTGTATATTAATAATATCCAAGTATGTATTGGTGCATATAGAAAAATTCCACTCAGCTGGTACCTAGAAGCATGTCCAATAAGCATGCCAACTCTGTCCAAATAATCCAAAGGATTATCTCAAACTGTGCAACATACCAAATGCCAGTCTGTTTCAGTCCTTCGTCTTGCTGATGCGTGTGCAGCAATTGGAAAATCTACTTTAAACTGAACAAAACCATGCAATGTCCAAATATTGCAGTGTGAAATACCGTGCAGACTTCTGTGGCTGCTGCACAGTGTAGTTTGCTATTTGGCATCATTTATCTGGCCAGTGGAGGCTGCGGTGGACACACTTTCATTCATCATCCCTCGACAGGTTACAGATGCTTGGAACATCAGGGAAGATGGGTCTGATAAAGGGAAATACTGCATGTGAGACCAGAGTGCTTCTCAGCACCATTCCCCATCTGATGGATTGCTAAACGGGCTCCACAGAGCCCAGATATCCACCTGCTTGGCACCTGAGGAGCTGGTGTTTAGCAGGCTGTCTTGTGAGTGCTATTCTCCAGCGATGTGGGTAGTTGTGCTGGCTCACGGTGCTACTGCATTCCCAGGAAGAAAATAATGTTTAATCTGTGCAGAAAAAAAGCACAAATTAAACATTATGAATGAAAATTCCATCTATTATCCAAAACTGCATGGATGTCAGTCCATCACAGGGTGGACACACATACAAATGCGCACGCACTACTAGCAGTTAGACTGAGCAGTTAACCTGGAGGAAATGTCTTTGGACTGTGGGAGGAAACCCACACAGACACAGGGAGAACATGCAAGCTCCAGACAGACTGAGTTGGATTCAAAGCCCTGGTGGGCCTCTGTGTCACTCCATGAATGAAAATGCTTTGGTTGATTATTTTGGGATTAAATAGAATGGCACTCCAAAAATACTAAATGTTACAAAATCAAAGCAGGTATTTCACACAAAGTTCTAACACACAGATGGAGCAGGCAGCAACTTAATATTTTATGTGTAAGGAGCTTGTACCTATTTGTCTTATTTATAAGACAACAGGAAAAGTATGATAGACCTATACAAAACATTACAACATAACTGATCTCAGAACTCCTGAAACCAAAGGGTGTCCCTGAAGAATTACAAAACATGTCATAAGCCCTGGACTAATACATTAAAATACATTAAATGCAAACACGCAGATTTGTTATATAATGCTGTTGGTTGAAGATCCTTGAGCCAGTATTTCTCAAGGAAAACATCCTCGGTTTTCTTTTTATAGAACTTAATTAACAATGCTAGGGACAGTGAAAAATCTAGAAGCCTCGAGGAACATGTTAAATAGCCTGCAGAAAACTAGATTACTCCAGAGGCGAGTAACAAGCTTCTGTAATTTGCTCTCCTGATTATTTGATGTATTTAGAAATCTGATGCTGAGTCTGTGAGATTCTGTCTCTGTGCTGCGTTCTTATGTGTCGGATATAGAAACATTCAAGTGCTGACAATCTGGGACTAGTGTAGCTTGATGAATGCACAGCATTTTTGAGGACCTCATTACCATGCACATCACAATAACAGTGCAGGCACAGGTTTTGACCAGAATATAAAAACATATGGTCAGCCTGAACATCCCACCCTTCCAGAACATACAGAATCTCCGTTTGGAGCAGTTTAGGTTTTCATGTTGCTTATGAAACTACAAAATGATTACCATCACAAAGAAGGCCCTTGAAAATAAATAATATTATACATGATTCTTTTCCACCCCTCACAGACATGAATGTGTTTCATTTGCACTTCGGTATTGAACTGAACATTAGTCTGGCATAGACTGATGTCTGTCTCTTGCATGTTGACTTTTCCACATTTGTTTAAGTGTCACAAAAACAGCAAAATCTATGTTCACAGTCGGAAGGCAGGCTAAAAGAAATGTTGGATTTATGCATGCAAATGAAGTCTAGATTAAGAGGCTCCTGTAAGAAGAATCCAGCATCTTTCCACTTGCAATATTTGTTGCTTGACATGTTGATGAAATTGGAAACAGTAAGCATGATTATGTGATTTGCTTGCCATTGTGGCCCCCTGTTTTATTTTCAATTAGAATGCAATATTGTTGACCAGATCAGCCTGCAGGAAAATTGTTGTCTGCACATTTCTCATAAAACCCTCGACATGTGCTCAGAAATCAGACAAATGAGATCTCGAATTCTACTTGATGGCTTGAGAAGGATACATGGGCTAGGCCACAATGTGGAGTATGCCATATCTCAAAAAGACAAATGTACAATGCGGAAATTACATTGTGGAACTGGTGAGAGGGGGAGCGTCTAATGACTTTTACACCATTCTCTGTTAGATGTCGACTTCTCTGCTCTTTTTTTCTTACAGACACATGATAAACTCATGTGTGAGCAAAAGACATATCATCTATTTCGACTGCATTTCCAGGTGTTTATTTAACTACCGTGTATAAAAAAAGAACGCGCGCATATGTATTTATACTAAATATATGCATACGCGTTTAACATACATGAATAATTGATCCCTCCAGATCAATTTATCTTAAACAGAGATAAAGCCAGTATGGGCTTCATTATCCCTTTCATATGGTGCAGTGTGTAACAGTTTAATTACCGACAGCCAATTCTCAGCAGAACCCAGCTCTGAACCCCCACTGAGAAGGACAGAAGGGTCAGAGTATGCGGAGAAAGGAGGATCCAATATTAATGCATGCTCGGGCTCACACTTCAGCTCTTTGGAGAACAGATGGACAACAATCAGTGATTCAGTGTTTTGCAGCTGAGAAAATGGGTATCTTTTGGCAGGGTACCTAAGTCATCGCTCAGCTTCTCTGGCTGACAAGTGGGCTGTTATGCGATTTTAGCTTAGGGGAGACTTTATGTGTTGTAGTAGGAAACTTTCACAGCCCTTACTCCATTAAAAGGAGGTTTTTTTCTGGTCTGAATTAATGACAATGAGTAAGTTGATCACAGAAACAAACAGTGCACTTGTGTAGCTGTATAGCTCCTGCTGCAGCAAGCTTCACAGAACACTGTTTAGGGGGAAGGGTTAATACGAACTTGCATTTTCTGCAGCCATGTTTACGTTAAAAATTTGTTTCACATTATTTGAGAGGTGACACTGGTAGGAATGCTGTGGTGGTAGGAGTATTGATGGACATGCAAATATTGGGAACTGCTGGCATTTAGAAATGGCAAACCTTCAAGAACTCTGCTTCCTATGGGACCTCTGTGAAAGACTGAATCCACTGACCATTTAGTGCAACATAAACAGGAAGCTGGTAAATATTTTGACTTGTGATATTTGGCCCAAACGAATATAATTCTTGCCATATATAAATTAAATAAATGAGCATGCACAGAATTTATACCTTTACAAGGTCCGACACATTTAATTTAAACCGATTAAAATGTGAACCAGAGAAATATTAAATCATGGTTAACGTTAACCTAGAAGACCAAATTAACACAAAGAAATTCTTCTCAGAAATAAACTATCTATGGCATGTTTGTTTGTTGAATTAAACTAAATAGGTGTAGAATCCATTTATAAACCATATTGTCTCTTGGCAGAGGATTTAGTTGCTTTTCCTTAGTGATTGAAAAAACTATTTCGGGTACAGACCTCCCATCTTCAGATGGACAGATTCTTTCAGCAGAAAACAATACTGTTCTGATACAGAAGAAGATCTGCTGTGCAGAAAGCCAAAAGAAATGACATTTCCAAATTGCGTTATAACAAACATATCTTATATTTTCAGAATCGGACACTCAGCTCCGAAGTAGCATTTCCTGTAAAAGCGGGAAGCCTGGCACATCAGCGTATGGCAAGTTAACATTTAGAGAGATTTAAAATGGAGTTAGTGCTCGCTGTCTTACTGTGTCACACGTGTGAGCTCATTTCTGAGACTCTATGATTAGTAGACTGTGGACTCTGCAATAATGGTTTATTTGTCATTAGTCATAGCTGAAGGTGTTTCATTATGTGAACTCCTTACACTCCCAATTATATCTATTTTTAACTTAGGGTACGTTCAGTAATGTTACATTTTGTCATGTTTCAGCCCACGTTATTGGAAGAAAGTGAACTGAGAAGTGCGGTGCTATCAAATTAAAACCACTGACAGCTAAAAGCACAGCAGGCCTGACTGGGTTGTTTTCTCTTTGTTCCATTAGGATACAGAATTCCCTTTTCTCAGCTGTGATTTCTACTCATCAGTTTGTTTTTAAAGGCTGCCTTGGACCCCACGGTTGACGCATTTTGGACCTATCAAATGGCAATGGCAATGAGTATTGGATGAGTGACAATGCTCACTTTCATGGTGACTCAGAAGTATCATCTTGACCAGAGCTGCAACTCATGACGTGGATCCTAATAATACACTCCTGTCTGTCACAAAGATGACTGGCATGGTCCAGTGGGGGAGTGCGTCCCCATATCTCATTGGTTCACACACGTTGCTGATGATCCCCATTCGTCATTCATGTCACATTTCTTTGTTATTCCCATTCCATTTTGAGATCAGATGTGTGACACTGCCCACATCCAGCTGGGTAGTAAATCCAACCCAATACACATCCCCCATTTTCATTTCTCTGAAGCCACGTTTACAGCCATAACAAACATGCACTGATACTGTGATTCACTGTATCTAATGGAAGGGTCTACTGGAATTACATGTTTTGAGGCATCAACCTTTCATACACGATGTTTTGTGACCTGAAAGCTCTATTTTTCTGTTAGAACACATCATGCGGTGCACATCCTACCAATTGTAGACCCATAGAAAGCTTGTCCTTACACTGTGCCACAAGGTGTCAATAAAGGTCCCAAAACAAGTGCTTTGATAGTTGACGGGGAATCCCCCTACCAGGAACACGCTTTAATGCCTCTTGAAGAGTACATGTGAAACAATCAGACTTGAACAAAGGCCATACAGAAGGAGAAGACACATGAGTAAAGAGCATGCTGAACCGAACAAAACTGGATAACATGCCTTGCATCACTCAACCTACATTCAGTCAAGTGGCCATTAAGCTTTGCTGCAGTACAAAGGATAAAACTACATGTCATGTGGTTGTATTTGTGCAACAGATTTGTTCATTTTTGAAGTTTTTTAGTACCTGTCACCCATAAAGGCAAGATAAGCGGGGTGAAAAAGTTTGAAGATAAACATTAGCCCCTCCATACAAACACTTCCCAGCAACATGTTGTCGAATATGGGCACGTTTTAAACAAGGCATCACTAAGGTGTGCCTCTGCTGCTCCCTGAACACATTACGAGCAAATTACAGATAAAGAGAGGTCCCATTGCACACCGCAGTCATCTACTTCAAGGAATTGGAACTGTTGAACTCTCCTATCAGACTTTCTCACGAAAAGTAGAAGGAGAAAAGTGCAGTCTGTTTGACTTTTTTAATATATGCAAATTTATTCTGTATGCAAGCTATTTCTACCTTCCTTTTCTCTGTAGTGTAGGTAAGAATGGAATCAAAGAAATTCTGTGCAAGTCCATTGGCCTACAAAGACCCCATTTATCAATTATTTTATTCAGTATCTTTGGGTATCATATTTGGACCATAATTAGAAAGTTTCTTGACCTCTTGTCTAACATATTGCGGTACACTGCTTACTCGGACCTTGCATAAAAGCAACTTATGCTTAAAAGTTAATTGGTCAATTGGTATACTTCCAATTTTAACGTTAGAGGCTCACAGTTCTTTAAAAGAACTTCTTAAAAGTTGACCTTCCTATGGATCAAAAAGATTCAGTGAGGCTTTGATGTCACAACCATGCACTTCTTTTGTAAAAGGTGTCAAAGATACAAGCTTCCTTAAAATAATTAAGATTAAATAAATCTGTACCTGCCATGGTTGATTTACACTATATTCTACTTTGTAGTCCTGCCAGCTAAGATGAAGAAAGATTCATTTTCCTTGGTGTATATTTAAATCACAGTTTGTGGGAACATTAATTCATTACATCCACAAAAATAGCATCTGCCTCAGCATACCATGTTATCCATTAAGTAAATAATGCAGTACATTTACAGCTATTATAATAAAATGTAACTATTTTAACTATTATTTTTGTTTTCTGGCCTATGAATAAGTCAAATCATTTGCTTGAATTTTGTCCCACATAAATATAAAAGTTCTCCTATTAGTACTGAGCATATTAACTAGTTCCAAAATTGCTATTTGAATTACAAATAGTCCAAAACAGAAATGTTTTAGTGTGCAAAATATGGAATTAGATAACATTATTACCTACGTCTGATTATTGTATAAAAGCCAGGAAAATAAAAAAAAGAAAATGATAGTTATTTTGATTAACCAATATGTTGCTAAAGGTGTATATTCTTACATATTGTATTTGTAATGACCACTTTGCAGGTAAACTGACACATGATACATACATGGGCATATAAATAAAGTGTGAAACTAAAGGCCAAAAAAATATACTTTAATCATAAGAGCAGCCAATCCAACACAGCAGACTGAACTAGTCTAGATGTTCATTACTACAACCTATGAATACTGAAGTAGTCATGAATAATGAGTACAATAAAAATATATTCCCCTGGATAGAGAAAAGTGATTGAATCCCTGTGTTCGGTTGCATTCATACATGCATGCAATCATTAGTCAGCGTTGTCCTCATGAAAGGTGTTCAGGTGGGGCAAAAGTGGCAAGAGGGACAAGACTTGGATTTGTGCAAATCAAAACAAAACCCAATCAGATAAGAAAGGTGCTTTGGCCCTTTAGTGACTGCTGTGTATTCCGTGTTGTGCGATGAAACTGAAGTGAGATTTTCAGTGGCTTAAACGACGAAGAAAATATATATGTTCATAAATGCATCTGCTCCGCTCACGCCTGAAACCAGTGGCAAACTGCTTGATAATTGTAAATCGCTTATGGCTTGAACGGAAATTTTCTGAATGATTTTTGGATTTGATGAAGCTCACTCGCATAGATCTGCCCTCCAAATGGAAAATAAATGCCAGCACAGCTAAGCTCTAAATGGCAGGTGAGTCTTCCTCACCTTGCAAATGCAGCAATAACATATTGATCAGGCGCTGTCATACAGCAACATGAGCTCAATATAAAATTAAAAAGAGAACTGCAGGCCACATTCAAATGTCAGTATGGTTCAATTTCAAAGCTATGAAAAACAGCAGCAATTCAGAGAAGTAGCAGCACACTGAGAATGGGTTCTAACTGTATTCATCTCCAAGTATTGTGAGGATGGCTAAATCCGGTTATACATGATATTTGCCTTGAGAGGGAAGTTGTGTTTTAATGCAGAACAGCAAAGCACAAAAGGATTTGTCATTTTCGCTCAGGAATAAGCTGTTTTAAAATGCTTAGTAGAAATAACTGATCGGGATACTTCCTACATGAATCATATGTGCTTGTTGTTAAGGGGGGAACATGTCTATTTAAGCGTAGTGTAATCCATTCTTTTTTCAACAATGGTCGCTTAAGCAGGTTACAGATTCTGTGCATGAAGAATCACTTCAATGTTGAACACACTTCTTTTCATTTCATACAGACGTATATGTTCTCAAACAGTTCAGTTTTAGGGTTAACATACATCACTTCTTAGGGGAAAAACAGCTTTTAACCCTAACAGTTGTTGTCTTCAAACTCTTCTTTACCCTTCCACAGCCTACTGTGCTGAGTGCGCCTCTGCAGAGTCTTTCATTCACCCAGTCTCATACCTTCAACTCTGACAGACATTTTTAGAGTAAATCATGCCAGAACTGAAATGACAGGATAGACATCATAAGATGTTCAAATTAATAAATCAACCATCGCCATCAATTTTATGTTAGGTACACTAACACATGTAGCCACGTCCCAGGCTGACAAGCACAATGTGTTATTCTTTCAGCTGAGGCAATAATCACTGGTTTGAAACGTTTTTTTAACACACAGAAACCAGTCACACGTCTCACGTCTTTCCTGATGTGGTCATATTGCTCATCTGGAACCAATTCGCAATGAATGACTAGTCCTGCCTTGAAAACATTCATCCTTAACGGAGCCACACATCCCAATTTGCTTTCTGATGAACTTACACAACACAAAGACCTCCATACATTCATGATTCTAATTGGATTTTCTGGAGGAAAAATAAGTTGGGTACATCATAAATATATTTGCATGTGCTTTAAAAGAAATTTTCTATCTGTCCCCATATAAACTTAAAAAGATGCAATGTGGAGTAAATTATATATTGTAAATAATATTTTAAGAAATTAATATCATACATCAATGATCAACAAGCACTTGTTTAATATAGGGTCATGGTGAACTAGTGTCCATCACAGAATTAAAGGGTGTGAGGCAGTGGCCTTCACATGCAATTTGTTGTTGCCACTGACAGAGCCATACATTAGGGACAATTTAGAGCCAGCATTTCCTCTGAAACATGTCTTTGGGCTTTGCAAGGCAACCACAGCACCGGGAGGAAAACACAGAGAAAGCATGGAAACTCCGCAGAACCTGAGCTGGATTCCAACCCAAGTGCAATTTTGCACAAACCCACTGTACCGTCGTGCTATGGATATTCTGAGCAATATGTTACGCAACTGGTGATGTATAGTTATTTAATTTATTGACTTTATTTATTAGAGATTTAATTTATTTACTTTCTTTATTACAGACATGCCTCTTTGTTAATTGTCAATTATGTGTACAAACAGAGACACTAGTGATCTCTGTCCGCAAACCGTACAGCGTCCGTGACACATTCTGACTGAAACCCAGCAGAGATGTGTATCAAGAACAGCTCCGGTCCTCTTTGGAATGTCTCCTATGAGGCTGACAGCTGAGTAAACATAGGGGTGAGGCATTAGAAAGCGAGTTTATGAAGAATGATATTGGGGCACAGGCTGGACAGGGAGCAGTTACATTGGCACGTGCACCTGCCAACCACCACACCCCACCTCACCTGTCCCCCCCAACCCCGGAGGTGTCAGCGTGAGTTAGTGGAGGTCGAGAACATCTCCGAGGCGGGTTAATTAGGCAGGAGGCGAATCTTTTACGGGCACCGCGGTTTCAGGCGGCTCATTAATCACGACTGCCTCTTTCAAAGCCCACACCTGACTGTGTTACATGTTCTCTACAGCTGTTACTTACACTGGAAAATGTAGGGTTTCAAAAAAAAGCTAAGACAGGACACTGGCATGATGCAAATGTGACTGAGGTCATATGTGTGGGCTGAGTGTGGCAGTGAATTCTTTTGTTCGCAGTTTCTTATGTTTCTTTTATCTGTAAAATTCTAGTGATGTGGAGTGGGACTTATGCATCTTTGAACTAAAACTGGTCTTTGTTTAGCAGGGGACGAGAAGTGTTTTTCCCGAAGGCTCTGAATAGCACTGAACGGAATGTTTCGCTTCAGTTCCCGAAATCCACAATTTTCGCAGCTGCTCCTCCATGTAGGAGAATAAGGCAGATTTTGCAGAACCTGCCTGATTTATACAGCAGAGTATTTCACAATAAGTTCACGAAGTAATAGAAAGAGGAGATCCTGACATTTAACCAGCAGACAGACAATAATACACCAAGAGACAGGAGGCAGAGATGAGTTCAGAGCTCCATTGATTGACAGGCAGAAAATTAAGATGGAGCTGTGGAAGATAAAGACGAAGGAAAAAACATCTATACAGAAAGGCATAAAGTTCCCAAGTTTTTGGCTGTACATCATGTAAGATTTTGTTGGCTGCAACATGACCATGAAGAGGCCATAAGCAACTTACATGTTATCGTATTAAACAGATGATATGCATTTAGTGGCATCACATTTGGTAATGAAAGGTACTAAAAGTGTACAAAACATTGCATAGCATATTTTACAGGCACATTTTACAGATTCCATGTCACTGTCATAAGGGATTATGACACGTTTATATATTTGTAATGTAAGCACTTTATGTTTTAACACGCTGAAAAATTGATCCCTTGTGAGATTAAGCTAGAGTGATGACGCTCCGCAGCGCTGGAACGCTTTAACTGGTAAAGAGAGCCGTACAGCAAAGCCGTGATGATTCCTGTGAGATCCCTGAATCTCGGCTCTTTCAGAAGAAGCTATTTCTCCACCAGCTGTCCCAGGCACAGGTGCGATACTTACCAAAGGACGACTGGCCTTCCTAATTAGAAATGAAAACCATTTTGTTTTGTGGCATTCGTCCAAACACCACAACAAGGTTGAAACTGTGACTCTATTAGGGCCACTGTTCCTATCAAAGCAATTCGATTCAAATACAATGATTCTCAATTCAAAATAAAAGCATAACCAACAAAATAAAGCTTTACTTTTCAATCTGGCTTATTTACTTATTTACTTTCTCACATTCGTATATACATGCTGAGAGAATTGCAGGTATTATAGTCATGAACAGAAAATAAAGCATTTTTTTACAAGAGATTAGAGGCGTGACTGCGGTGTTATTCCACTTCAAGGAAACGTAAAATTTTGGAAATCTCATTTCTGCAGCACAAAAAGATTCACTGAAATACACTGGCAAGAAGCATACATTTCAGAGGAATATTTTACTTGGATCAGGTGCTTCAAACAAATAATTTAATAAAATAATACTGGAGGTGATATTTGATATTTGTAATTGGAACTGCTGCATGAAAGAGTTACAGCTTTTAGGGTTCTGCAGCAGGGACTGCTGACCTTAGTGTAATAAATGACAGTGTACAGAAATGCTTGAATGAATTGTGTCACCTTTTAATTGCCATTTAATGTCATGTCATGCCATCAGTCATATAAGACAAACTCTAAATTTGATGGTGTTGTGACATCTCATTTTGCTAGTTATACATTACACCTTTTCATTAGTCTAATTGAACACTTGTGATTTCTTTAAAAATCTAGCAATTATTATACATTTTTTAACAATAACATTTAACACTTCTGGTAGATGATGCGACAGGTAGATTTATCAACTATGCATAATCTGCATGTCTGTCCATTCCTCTTGATTTTTAAAACCTAAAGTGATGTTAAATTGAATTATGGAAGGGCATAAAGAAGATGTACAATTTTTAGTTAGTTGATATCACTCATTTGGGAACCTAATATGGGCATTAAATGCTGTTATCTAAATAATGACTAAATAATCAGTTATCCAAAATATCCTACATTTTTACTCATATAACAGGTACAAAGCAAAAGTTGCTCATTAACTTCAACAACATTAATAATTGCGTTGGTTTTACTTGACCCCATCACAGACCCCATTATAAAAACACTCTTGAAAGATCTCACTGGTCCCATGCTTGAAGGCCTTCTGAAAGATTCCCCAAATCTTCTACTCAAATACACCAAAGCAAGCCTAACCCTAACAGTCACCCAGGTCTATTGCAGTCTTTTTTATTCCAAAATAACATTTTACTGAGCAGCAAGGTTAACACTGAAAAGTAAGCAAAAAGAAAATTGTATTTTAATGCTAAATGTGTCAATTTATTGTAAATTATAAATTTACGGTCAAACAAATTGGAGTTTGTATAAAGGAAATTTCAGAAAAGAAGTATCAGACATCAACCCAGCCCAATTCTCAATCATGAATAACGCATATAAATACCTACTAACCTCTGGCCCTGTATGCACTGCTTTCTGTTTCATCACGACACCACCTGCACCTCCCTTTTTGTCTAAAGGGTTCCACTTGGGGGGGCTCAGCAACCTCGCTTGACAGCAGGTGCCAACCCTCCAGCAGACTCCTAGCCCAGATGGAAAGTGCACCAAGCATCTGCCCAAACACACAACCAGTCTAATACTTCTAACTCCAGAATTAAGCCTGAAAGGAAATTTTAAGTTTCTTAACTCTTCATGTCCTGTAAAATCTGAAAACATGGTTTTGTTTCTCATATATATATACATATATATATATATATATATATATATATATATGTATATATATAATTTTTTTTATTTTCAAAAGCATTAAACGCGCAATTATTTTACAGCATTATAGAATATTTTGTTTTATTTTGCTGAAAAACATTGATATAGCAGATGTTCCACAAATTTCAGTACGTTAATAGTACATTATATGAACCACTGAAAATGCCATTCATTGTCTTTTTATGACAGACAGCACTCATAAAAGCCAATCCCCCTTAAGTACATTTGTACTCAGTTTTATGAAATATTTTTTTAAGTCTTGATGTAATCTCTGTTGAAAATATAAAACCCTTTAAGCTCCATGTTCACTGAGGTTGTTAGAAATAGCACAAATCTGACTTAATCAAGCTAAATCCAAGATAAGAATGAAAATGAGTTATGGCTGAATGACTGGATCTTTACTTTTATTAGGCCATGTGCAAAATGTTTTTCAGTGTAATGCTGGCAAAATTTAGAACATTGCAGATAATAAATAAATAATGTTATCAATGGCACTTTATAAAATGTTCTTATTTAGCAAATATCTTAATAAGCAAAGACTAGAAACTGACAAATAGTGGGTAACGTTCCAATCAGTTTACAGAACGGTTTTTGTAAAATCTTTAACAAATTTTTTTATCCTGCATGAAGAAATGTTGAAATAAATGTTATTTGAGTGTTGCATCCTATCCAGTATGACCAAGTTCTCTAACCTGTGACAATAATTATGTGAAAGAGACCTAAAATAAATCTGCTGACACATTTGGAAATAAAGATGTGTGCCAGACCTAATAATAATAGCAATATTATAATTCCTCCCTTAATGAATGATTATTTTTCTCTAAAGCAAAGATTTACCCATTCATTTAGGGAAATGCAGTAAAACCTTCTTTCTTTATTCTGAGTCTGAAAGATAATCCAAACCAGTGCTTTCCTGTGTATCTCCCTCAGCGGGTACTTATCATTCCTTATCAAAACACACAGTCTGCTGATTTAACAACTGTACAAAGGTATAGCAACCCTCCCTATCACTTTCTTGTTCACCGACAGATATTAAAAGCACATTAACTGGACTGGTAGCATGATCAGGCTTATCTTTGGCTGGCTCTCAGTACCTCGTAAAAAGCAGTGGAGCAATTTTGTTCTGGGCTGTGATTGATGTTACTGACGTGGGCGGGGTGTTTAGCCTCTAAAGCCGATGACGCACGCGTACACACACTCACGCGTGAGCATGCACACATCAACACACCGCCAGCAACAACATTATTGTTAGTCGTCTGGTATTTTTGAACAAACTGACAAATGAAAACTGATAAATGGAATAACAGAATCCAGGTGTGGATGGAACTAAAATTAATTTTTTTAAATAGGCTCATCGTGGAAGGTATGAGGAAAAGTAAACAAATAAGTGAAATAAAAAATGAATAACCATGATATAATCATCACCGGGTGTTACAAAGCAGTTTGCGACTATCTTGCAGACTGCAAATGTGCATATGACTTTGTAACAAAGTATTTTGTATTCTCTCTGCTACACTAGAGCCTCAAAACAGTAATTAATGTCTGTGCTTGACCTGAAGATCAATGATGTCAGTGAGAACCAAGACTCATATCCTAATTTGGATCATTAGACCTTCACAAAAAGATTCTTAATCTTCATTTTCTCACAATGAAAACTTGACAAAATGGAGTCAATTAATTCAATTTATTTTTGTGAAAGACAAAACAGTCTGATGGATTAGCTTTGGTGATCCTCACATATCACAGCATGTTCTTTAATTGACACCAGGGAGACCACTCCGTGGAGCACAGTCCTTCAGAAGTTTTTGCAATCAATACTTGTGTCTGTCTATATTTTATATTGTTACTGACAATTAATGTATTAAGACTGAGATTGAAAGTGTTTTTTTTATCTGAAAGTGTATTTATAGGCAAGCCTCTGTTTTTGCACCGATGCTGAAAAGCCCTCATATAATGAAATAATCAGGTATTTTAGCTCAGCATTTGTAAGATTAATACAGTACAGATGGCAAAACTAAAAGAAAAATGGTCTTGATTATTTGCAACCTTGACAAATAAAAATTGAGAAGGACCTTTGACCCTTTGTTTTCACATAACAGATACAGAATTCCTCTGAATATTTGTCTTTGAACTTATCCACCAACCAGTGCCAAGCGAATCCAGTCTGTCCTTTGGTTTTATAAGTTCCAAGTGACTACTGGCAAAAAAAGTTAAAATGAGAATAAAAATAGCACTCATTAAAATTGTACTGAATACTTTTTAGGTACCCTTTTCAAAACTTTTTTTTTCCTCCCAAAGGCGCATCCTCAAGTCCTTTTGGAAATGGAAATGCAAGAACAAAAGCAGTGTTTAAAAAAAATCTCAATATGACAACAAACCCTCGGAAAGAAAATGTCAATAAAATCCTCTTTATTATAAGTATCATGTCCAACCATCAAGAGACTGATTGCCAAACTGGTCTTTGGGTACAAATTCAATACTGTCAACACAAACACACAAACACTGACTAGGTGTGTAAGCTGGAAAGACACCAAAGGACTACACATATACAGAATACTACAGGCATCATAGACATTTACATAGACGTTTACATGACGTATTTGCAGTAGTGAAATTAATATTCCACAATTACAAATATATAGGGCATTTGCATTAGTGGAATGGTTTTTTAATTTTTTTTTTGTAATATATTTTGTCATATAATTGCCCACTGAATTGCTTATTTTTTCATCAACAGCTATCATCAGCAATAAATATCTTTGTATTCTGAGCCCTTCTCAGAATTTCTGTTCTGCAGGGAAAGGAAGTCAAACATTTAGTCTCCTTCCATTGGTAAAGTTGATGTGCAATGGATTGTCAAACCAGAGAAATTAATTTGGAGGTAGGTCCCATTAAATGACATAAAAAGACTTAGGGATCAGGTAAATCCCCCCCTGTTCAATAAATCAAAGTGATTTTCCAGAGTAGGCATGCTAATGCTGTGGTAACCAAAGCTGGACAGGCTTCCCTTACATAATGGATATAATTTGTCCATGAAGATTTGGTCTAAAACATAATTTTGTAATAATGCATTATTACTATTAATTTATTTGGGAAAAATAGACAATGCACCCTTGACCCATTAATGATTCGTCTAATTGTTCACCAGACATGTATAACTCATGTCTTTTGAAAACAAAGAAAATGGGTCAAAACCAAATCTACAATGACAGAACTGCTCTAAAGACCTTTAAATCAAGACCTATGACCCAAATGTTTAAAACTGCTTATACAAAACACTGGAACCTTCTCCAGCACAGGGGGAAGGGAACTGAAGAAGTGAACTGAGGTGACACATGTATAAGCTTCTACTTTCCCTCTGCTCTTATTTATCTTCCTACCAGCTAGGAAGTTACCAGCATTGCAGAGGTCAGAAAGTGGTACTTAATAATAACACATGATATATCCCCAAACTGGATTATGCTTAAATTTGTGCTTTTTCTACAAAAGCATTGTTAGTGCTGTTAAACAGGCAGATGCCACAGAGAATGGCATTCATAGTGCAAAAGAAAAAATTTTTGACAAAATACCTTTAGTACCTTTACAGCAGCAATGTGTCCATCACTGTTCCTTGTTGCCAGTTTGAGTCCTTCCATTTGGCACCACCCCTCACTGTTCCCTGATGTGTGTGTGTGTGTGTGAAGTGGCCTGTTTGTCTTCAGCCTGAAAAATTAGGTGAAGTCTACCTGGAGGCAAATACCACTAATGTGTGCAGTTGGGTGTCTTTCCATGAGTGAAGTGGCCTGTTTGTCTTCATCTTGACAAATTATCTGGGAACTGCCTGGAGGTACACATCACCAACGTGTGTAGCGCTGTGTGTTTTTGACTATGCAAAAACCTGAATTAGGATAAAATTTCACACCAAAATTTCAAGACAAAAAAAAAAAAAAAAAACAACAAAAACAAACAGATAAACAGATCGTGCTTTATGGAAATAGAGATTTTTCTCACTTTTTAGTTTGTTGTTTTATTCTGTTGCTCTTCGGTAGCACGACGGTGCAGGAGGTAGCAGGTTAGGTAAACATCGAATCAAATCTAGTCTCCTCCATCAGTGCAAAGATGTTTTTAAAAACCAATGTCAGTGAATGAATGTGTGTGTATCTGAGTGACCTGCCACAGCCTGCAGCTGATATTAATTGCTTTAGAATCACTAATCATATTTTCTTCTTTACTGTAAATCTTTAAAGCTTTTAACTGTGTGATATAAAGATTATTATTATAAGACTACTGTTACAACACTACAGTGAATTCATAATTCTTATAACCCTTCTCTGCTGAGCTATTTCTGTATTATTTGTGCTAAATGAAGAGTAAATCAAATCACACAAAGTCATTCATAATGATATTGCTTTTCAAGAAAATGGAAAGTGCATTATCATTTCAAGTTTAACATTACACTTTCTTTTGCATTCTCAACTTTTAAAAGTTTCTGTTACACCTTTTTTGGTTTTAGGGCTCACATAATTATAGACTATAAAGAGTCACAAGATTTCTGAGAGATGCTTTCAAGCTGACATGGATATTGGATATCAGCCTGCATGGACAGAAGAAGAAATGTGATGCATGGAGGGGACAACTGGCTTTATGTGGTGGTCAGTGTGAGTAAGATATACATTTTGAATTGAAATTTCTGTTCTTGTAAGGCATTTTTCAAGTGAGTTAATAACTTCTTATGTAAATTTTAAGGTAAAAATTACATGTCATCATTGATCCCTAGCACTTGGTTGTGTCTCTCAGTATACACTGCAACTGCCTGCATCTTGCAGTCCACAATTAGGGGCTGGGTCATTTTAGGGGCTTGTTTGTATCGCGTGCACCTGAGGTCATGTACAGGAACATCGGTAAGAAATATGGCTTGGACACTCCCAAGACTAAATGGGAGGTGCCACAGAGAGTGGTGGAGAACAACGGAGCTAAGACTCTGTGGTATTTCCACATCCAGACAGCTACACAGGTACTGGCTAACCAACCAGATACAGTGATAAGAGACAAGGAGAAAAAATAGCAGATGTTTATATCACTTTGAATCACAACATCAGGAAGAAGGAATATGAGAAGCTGGAGAAATACAAGGGATTTAAAGAAGAACTGGAGAGAATGTGAAGTGTGTGTGTATATACATACATACATACAAATATATATACATACACACACACACACACACACACACACACACATATATATATATATATATATGCATGTATGTATGAATGCATATATACTATATATAGTCACACACACACGCCCTGGCCACTTAATTAGGAAAACCATTCTAATACCAAGGTAAGACTCGAATTCAGAAGGGCCTGAATTCTTCATGGCTAGGTACTTTCATGGTTTCAAAAGGTACTGGAAAGATTTGTTAGAGATTTTGGTCCATGTTGACATGACTGTGTCATGTAGTTGCTGCACATTTGCCAGCCACACATTCACGTGCCAATCTGGTGTTCTACCACATCCCAAAGGTGCGCTGCTGGATTCAGATCTGGTGACTGGTGAGGCCACTGAAGTTCACTGAACTCAATGTCATGTTCATAGAACCAGTTTGAGATCATTTCTCCTTTCTGACATGGTGTATTATCATGCTGGAA
Source organism: Arapaima gigas (assembly GCA_900497675.1). NCBI lineage: Eukaryota > Metazoa > Chordata > Actinopteri > Osteoglossiformes > Osteoglossidae > Arapaima > Arapaima gigas. Next base: position 116,005 of record UFQX01000171.1, on the reverse strand, counting down.
GTAGCCAGATTGGTAGAAGATGGGTAAATTGTGGCCAATTTGTGGTTGTGGCATTCAAAACACTACTCAATTGATTTTAGGAGGCTCAGTGTGTGCCAAGAAAAAAATCCCCCACCATTACACCACCATCAGCCTGAATTGTTGACATAAGGCAGGTTGGATCCATGGCTTCATGCTGTTTACACCAAATTCTGACCCTACCATCTGTGCGTCACAGCACAAATTGAGATTCATCAAACCAGGTGATGTTTTTCCAGTCTTCAACCGTCCAGTTTCGGTGAGCCAGTGCCCACTGTAGCCTCAGTTATCTGTTCTTGGCTAACAGGAGTAGAACCTGATGTGGTCTTCTGCTGTTGTAGCCCATCTAACTCAAGGTTCAATGTTTCAAGCATTCAGAGATTGTTTTCTGCCCATCCCTGTTGTAAAGAGTGGTCATTTGAGCTACTGTAGACTTCCTGTCAGCTTGAACCAGTCTGGCCATTTTCCTCTGACCTCTCTCACCAATAAGGAGTTTCTGCCCAGAGAACTGCCACTCGCTGGATTTTTTTGTTTCTCATACCACTCCGTGTCGAATCTGAAGACTGTTGTGTGTTAAAATTGCAGGAGAGCAGGAGTTTCTGAAATATTCCAACCACCGCAAGTGGCACCAACAACCATGCCACAGTCAAAGTCAGTTAGATTACATTTTTCAACTTCATTCTCAAGTTTGATGTGAACATTCACTGAAGCTCATGACCTGTATGATTTTATGCATTGTGCTGCTGCCGCCACATGATTGGCTGATTAGATACTTGTGTGAACAAGCATGTGCACAGGTATACCTAATAAAGAGGCCAGTGAATGTGTATACTTGGGACTGTGACTCCTAAGCTGGAGAAGTGGCTTCATCAGATCCCAGGTTATGACAACATCAGTCTCTGTCCAGAAGAGTGCAATGCTAGGAACACCAATTTCCAAAAAGATAAAAAGCAAATGTTTCAAGCAGAAACAAGTTGTCTGCTTTTAAAATCTAATTATCATAGGATATTAATTATTGAGCCAGGCTTAATGTTTTTCATTATGCTTAAGCTCTCTGTGAAACATGCTTTCCATGCTAAAGCCTTGGATGACTGCTTGTTACTTTAAATCAGCCTTGGCTTTACTTTGATGACTTAAATCAATATCTTTGGCTTTGAATGAATACAAAGGGCTCAGTCACAGAATAATTACTGATGATGATACTATATTTTGACTGACCTACATACTGAATTTTATCCTCCACAGTAATGGATCCCTGAATAGATTGAGTTTCTCTCCATAAAATTTCCATACATACACTGGCAGAAGTATAAATTATGTACCAAGGCATAATCTGAGAAGTGGAACCCTGGCAGTAAGAAGTTAAGTAAAGAAAAAAAAAAGAAATTAAACATGGGACATGAACAAACACTTTATAGTCTGCCATTAAGTCATTATCGCTCTTATTTAGGTTATAGTCGAATTTGATTGATTTCACTATAGTTTCATTACTTGGTGTAATCTGCCCCCCACTTCCAAAATGTTTTCAATTTTCCTCTGTCCTTAGTACACTTCTCTCTGACACACTCCCCAGAGACAATCCAGAAGCACTTCTGATGATTACTTCACGTTAGGGGTCTGCTGAGAGACACCTAGCAGAGTAACACTGCTCAGAAACCTCAACTGAAATTACCTTTCTGTAAATGTAGCCCAGGAGAAGTTTGGTTCAAAATCAAACGGAGAATATAAATAAAATTAAACCCCAAAGTCATTTTCAATATATAGACTATTTCAACACATTTTCAACGGCAAACCATTACTAAAGTCAACCATTGAGTTACCATTATACATTGCTTAAGGACCGTTACATAAAATAGGAAATTAAAAAAAAAAAAAAAATTACACCTCACCCATTTGGAAACAGCGATATTTACTGAACCAACTCATAGTGAGGTACCTTGCTCTGGGGAGTATGGTCCTCCTGAAATCTGCAGATTAGAGAGGAAAGGGGTTTAACACATATGCCATGTACACATTTTGTGTCATAAAATGTGAGTTAAATATATAAAACTCAGCTGTAAGCTGCAGCAGGTTAGAAACACTGAGTTCTTACTCGTGACAAAGCTGTGTTTCCCTGCTCTATAAATGGGTCACAGAAAACGCAACACAAACTGCCGGCAGTGAAAAATGTTGTGAATAAAAGCATAATGCCAAGCATCAAAACAATAATTATAATTATACGTATGAAGCAGAGAAGCACACAAGAATCTGTTGTTTGTCTGTGGCCTGCCTGTATCCCAGAGGGGAAGGATGGTGCCCCGAATTTTCAAAATACATCATTTAAAAAGATCCCGTTCCAGTATATTGCTCCGTAATATTGTTCTGGGCTGCTGTCATTTCATCAGAGCCACAAAGGGCAAATCTCAGCAGGCCAATTAAAGGCTGGAGCTGTGCTCTTGTGTGGTTCTCGCTGCATAGATTTCCAGCTTCTTTTTAAAGCGGAGGCTGCCCCAGACTAAAGCAATGCGACAAACCTAACTGTAATTCAAATCAAGGCTCTGCGTCCTAAAATAGAAAACTTACGCACAACTGCAGCATGTCTGAAATGGGTTTGTGTGAAAAACAATGCCTTAGTGCAAGAAGCCACCTCACAATGTTCAATCTCATATTTTTAATTGGCGCATCTGGCAGAAAAGAACAAACCTGCAATCTGGAGTCAAGGTTTCCTTAAGAAAATTGTTTTTTTTTTTTTTAATTTAATTTTTTATTTAATGAGGTTGTGAAAACCCGTCTTCAGAGTCATAATGGAACTGTGTGCTTCCCTAAATAATCCATTTCAGCAAATCACCATCAATAAGGAGAACCAAGATGAAGGGTATTAGGGTGACATCTTAATTGCACAAATTAAACTCATTCACGTGTAGCTGCCTTTCTTCACTTGAGTGTTCAAATGTCTATAGTGCCACTGAATAATACATCCCACGTAATCCAAAAAAAGTTTTGTCAAAACAGCTGGACTGATGTGTGGCAAAACCAGGACTAGAGACTGCTAGCTTATCAGCTGGCCACAGTCAATCTTCCATTTTCAGGTGTATAAAGGGGTTTTAATGCTCTATTTCAGTCTATCAATCAGAAACTAAAAGGATTGTTGGCATAAAGGTTAAAAAATGTCATACAAAGCTCCTCTACAGCCATGGAATGTTCTGTTTAAAGACATAGTGGACGGTCACAATAAATGAGTATTTTTTTAAATTTAAAAAAAAAAAAAACTGTCCCTTTAAACTGAGGGCGTCTGACCAATCCCCCAAATATTAACAACAGGCCTGCAGCAGCCACAGCAATCTTTGGTCAGGCGCTTCACGATCTCTGAAGTAATCAACATTTTAAATGGAAATGAAGGAAAAACACAGATTAGTGTCACGTATAGTAAAAATGGCAAGGAATTAAAATGGAGACTCAGGAAGGACCCAGGAAGGAAAGAACTGCAGAAAAAATCTGAAGCTATCTCGCTTTTCCTTGTAGGTTTATCACATTCAGAATGATAACCCTTGATGATGTGCTAGGATCTAAGAGCATGATTTGGAGAAGTGTGGAATTCCTTAATGCTGACAAAGTTTGACACCTTGGGTGTGCTTGCCGGCAGCCAGCCACTATATTCCCTCCCTAGGTAAGCAATTATGCCCACATAACCAGCTCTGTGTCACCCCTCATAGCTTTCATTTTCTGCTCCACTTCGTCCTCTAGAGATGCCTGCTGCCTTTGAATGTAGACGAGTGCTCGTTTAATAGCATTTCCATCAAAATATAAAAGAACTTTGAACACCGAGCAACTCCTTCTTCCACTCTCCTTATGATTCTCATGCATGCTTTGTGAGCTTCATATTTAAAAGCAATTTACTTTTAATTTTTCTTTATGATCAAAATAATAATTGACAGTAGTTCAGACTGCATTGACCTGGATCCTACACTTTCTGTAATTGACCAAAATTAGCACTCAATGAAGTTTGTACTGTTACTAGGGCAACAGGAGGCATATTGGTTAAAGACATGACAGAGTGACACACTGTACTATTGTTTTTGATAAGAAAAAAAAAAGCTTTAAAAAAAATCAATAACATGACTCTGTTAACCTTTAACTATGGCTCTACAGACTTCGTAAGTATTCTAGTACGCAAACTACCAGTTCCCAAGTATTGACTTTGGGTACAAAAGAATTACAAAAGATGAAAATGGGAAACATTTAGTGGTGGTGAAAAAAATAACTAAAATGCTATTACCACCCTTTTGCTTTTAGGTTGACTGAAATACAAGACTCAACCCTTAAGTGCACTCACAGTGTACTGGGCCTGGACTGCGAACCTCATTCTATTTCCAGTGCTTTTAAACATCAAGTACTGCATTGCTCAGTGAGCGTCTGCTGTAGTCCTCAGTGTCTAGCACTGTCTGTGGTAGTGAATTTCAAATTTCTGATGAAAAGGAATAGCATAAAAATAAAGTAAAACATCCTGAAACCACTACAGAAAATTGCTGTGTCCCTGCCATGCCACCCGAGCTGCCTGTTGCTTTTGGCCTGTTTTTTCAGCTGAAATGGCTTAGTTTCTCTTCTACCTGCTGCTCACAGTGAGTCCTTCAAGGATCTCGGGCTCTACAGGCCTTTGTGGAGTCAGTATCCTTCTGAAACCAGTAGATTGACAGGAGCAGCCATCTGCCTGTGCTCATCCTTTCCTAGTTGGTGTGCCTGTCATATGTGCTCGTCTTTCGTCCAGCAGGACGAAAGAACTGGACAACTCTGTGCAACACACACTTGCTCTAGCCTAAAATAAATCATTTTTATGGAGTTTTGTGTTCTTACTGTGATTTTTTTTGTTATTGCGTAATTTCTGTGTTACAGGCAAATTTAGCCAAGCTGATACAGTCACTCTTAGGGCAACCTGTCGACCGGATCTTTGGTTATGACACATTTGGAGTTTATGACATGTTTTTAACAAGTGTGTTGAAAATTCTACTAATCTTCTGTTCTTATAGGTGCTCAGCATTCCACCAGGCTTGTACCAGTATTTCAGAGGTTCAACGATTCCAATGTTTCAGAAAAACTTGCTTTAAGTTGACAGAGTACATAGCTGTTCACAGCTAGGGCAAAAAAAATACATTATTTAAATAAAAAATTTGTAATATTGTCATTTAAATTAAAATTGTCATTTTCAGGTAACTTTTTGAATGCGGGGCAGCACGCATTTTAATAAAACGTCTGTTTTGGAGAAAGATAAAAAGGTTAAATTTACTGTTCGGTGTAACCAACCATGGCTAAATTGGTAACAAAAAAGAAAAAGAAATCATAACCCACTTCACAGTTAAAGCAACTATCAATTTCAATTTAATTGATTAGGTATTATACTGTATAGTATCTACAAATATTGCTCACCATAGCACATTACATCAAATTGTTTTATCTAACCAAATTTTATCTGAGTACTATACAAACAAAAGAAAAACAAATGGAATATGAAACTCTTTTTTAATAGCTTCCCAATTAAGCCTATAGTCATGTTGAAAGTCGTTCTTTAACTCAGTTACCACTAATTTATTATAGATGGCTGAATAGTTTCAGAAGTCCCTGTTGTGTTGCATAACTCTGAAGTCCACTTTGGTTTCTTGGGAAATAAGCAATGGGGCAACTGCATAAAGAGTAATTTACACATAACAAAAATAGAAACAAACTGTAAAATTTGTTAAATCTCAATGGAAACACCATAGAGAAACCAAAAGCTTTACAAAAAGATGTCAAGCTAATGGGTTTCAGAGATTTCTCCATGCAATACTGGACAGTTAGTGAAGTCTGAAGTAAGATCCAGCTTATAACTTTGAGCCTTGTACTTTCCCCATACATCAAAAGGCCAGACTTCCAAAGCAGACACAATACTGCCCAATACATTTTGCATATAAGTCATCTTCTTCCCTGCAGACATACAAGAATCAGTGTCCGTGCAGTGATATCCAGGTGTTAAGGAAGATTCTCTAGTCAAAAGAAGAGGTATTTCACAGCAGACAGGTGACATGGACTGTGTGAACAGTACGTGCCCCCACCCCATTAAAAACACTGACTGCCTAATAGCTTATAATTAGTGCCTATTAATTTGCAGGTGGTCTACAGTCCAGCAAGAGCACTACACTCGGTGGTGTCACTCATCAGGTCGAAAACCAAGTCTGTAGGTTCATTAGTTTTAACTCCAATGTGGCGGAATGAGCCTCCTCTGTCTCTCAGAACTGCTGAATCTCCTCCAATATTCAACAACGGCCTCAAAATGCACCTCTTTCAGACCCATTGTTACTGAGACCTCTCCAGTTCGACAAATTTGCATGACACCATTTGTCGCAATCACCTTTGCATTTGTATCAGACTCAATTCTACTGGTAGTAGCTTTTTTCCCCATTCTTGTGTAGGTTTTAGTTTATATATAAAAGTTATTTTTTTCCCCTTTCGTTCTTAGAAAAATCTTCGCAAAAGTTGTATTTATTGTGCATTATAGAGATTTTTACACACCAAGACTGCTGAAGACCTTTTTGTGTGACCAATTTGAAAAAGAAAGGGGATGAAAGCAGAAGCCGTGCTGCACTCTTTGACTTAAATGACCACTTTAGCTTAGGTGTGACAGCCTACAGTATTACCAATAAATGGTACACTAACATTAAGTTAGAGTGCTTTTAAAGGCATAATAAAATAAGGATAAGTATTAACAGGACCGAGCAGTCTATTGTATTTAGATGAGTGAAGATCATGTTCCCGCTATATCTTTTGTTATACCGGCATCTGAGGGATAACAACATTAAGGCGAGTGCTAATTAACTTATCAAAGAAAAGGGCTGGACTCCAGGAGTCAAAGAAAACAGCTGAGATGTATTTACAAATGGAATCTTGAGGACTCAGGATGAAAATCATTCTTTCAAACTTGCCTCAGTAACTAGGCAACAGAGATGCACAGCACCTTTCTTGTCAACTCGCATGCAAACTGATCAATAACGGCAGCACCGCCTATAAACAGCCCGTTGGACAGAATCGCAGAAGTCCCGCACTGAAGCACAGGGAGCGAAAGGGCAACCGGCTCCTTTGGCTACTTGTGCTCAGCTCAGGAAAGAGCTGGAGAAAAGTTCGACCGGAGTAGTCACTTCACTTCCTCTGAGGTAATAACAGTCCACATCAATACTCTGCTAAAAGAGCAGGGCAAAGGGTTGTAGGGCAAATGTACGCATAATACAACAGAGGCACCGAGTAGAGTAACACATCTGAGCCGTCAATGAGCGCAACACTGTGGGTACGTTGAAGTTGGCGGCTGTAGTGAACATAAATTTAAAAAGAATCACTTCAGAGACCCCACACTGAGAGCATTTAAATGGGCACATTAGATGTGACAAGGTCATCTGACACAGGACCATAAATCTGCTGGTTTTAATTCGTTCCGCAGACTTGGACTGACCTGCTACCGAGGGTGTTTACTTCAGATCAAATGCCTTCATTAGAAGCAAGAAAAAATTACTATCTGTACCTGCCTGTGAAAAAGGAAAACCCTGACAGGATGCAACAATTCATAAAGATCCTCACACTGTTGTCTGCAAAGTATCCGCTCATAGGCATTTAACTAAAACAATCTGCCCCCCAGTCCTAAATATATTCACTACTAAACCCATTACTGAATTTAGTAGTTTAAAGGCACATAGCAGATGAGAGGAAACACACCTAAAAGAGCAACAAAAGCATCTTGAAAAAGAGCAACAAAAGCATCTTGAAAAAGAACACTCTCCAGCACCTGGGCTGTAAGACAGACATGGATTTGATCCCTCCTCAGCCTATGTGGCATTTGCCTTTGGATGTCCTTCAAGTGCTCTCATTTTCTCCCATTGTAATTGAACTGGTAACTCTAAATTGCTCTTTGTGTGAGTACGTGTGTGTTATGTTGCTCTGCAATATGGACAGCTGTGGGGAGTTTAGTGTGTAACATATAGTAATTGTTGAACATTGGTCTGGACAAACCATCTGTTGAAAAATAGAAATATAAATCATTAGATGCCACAAACAAACTGATTCTCAAACCTAAAAGCCGGACCAATGTACTTACAAAATAAATAATGTACATTATTCACTTATCTGTGTATCTGAATACTTAATTCTTCTCACTGTGGCAGTTTGCAAACACATGCAGTTTAATTAAAAATATAAAAATACACGCATAGGAAAAACTAACTGCTGATGTATATGCTACACAGGAAGAGTTTAATTTATTTACCAAAATAAGAGGAAAATGAAAGTTGGGCCACGTGGACCTCTGGCTGAAGCCATAATCAAATCCAAGGATGGAAATCAGCACGCACGCAGAATTGCATTACGGCAATGTCAGCAATGATCACAGTGGGGCCTTTAAGTCATTTTTATGAGTCAGCAGGAGAAGAACTAGGGCTTTAGTGAGGGTGTGCATAACTAGGCCTCATCACAATTTCCCCTGGGTTTTGCTTCAGGTGCGTTGGGGGTGCAACACTGGTGATATACCTACCTATTGTAACCCAATTTATTTTCTGTCAACGATATTTCTGCAAGGAGAGAAAAAAGGGGAAAAAAGGAAAACCAGGGTAGTCCATATTTAAATGATCTGAAGGGAGCATTTCTGCAGAATGGCCTTCTGCAACAACCCATAAACTACAATATTCATATAAATGGTTGCATACACAAACACACGGCCTGTTGAAATTCAGGTGGTTAACCTGTTGGCAACATTCAAAACCGAAAATGCTGGAAATACTTCAATACAATACAGCCTATTTGTGTAGCTCTGTACTCTATAATACACAATATGTAAGGTAAGTAGAGATAGATGGTGGTACTATTGTGGTTAAGGACACAGACAGAATGTCAGTCATTGAAGTTCCAGGAGAAACGTTTCTGATGTACCCTCCAACATGGTATCTATCTTCAGTTTCTCCAGCTGTGCAGATGAGCAAATCTGCTATGTGTTTGTGAAAAATGCCAGTGAAGTAGTACAAATATTAGGAATTAATTAATTTCATATAGAAGTATGAATATCTTGGTATTTCCTAATGAGGACTTTGATGAGATCTGTTGAGTTTTTTTTGGTCAAAAGGAAACAAGTTACAATAAATGTATGGAACATACATTTGGCTGACACACCTAAGCACGTTAGAATGTTAGGTTTATACACTAAGCTATTTACGATTTTCTAGCCATTTACACAGCTGGTTAAGTTTTACTATATCAATTCAGGGAAATAAGTACCTTGCTCAAGGGTACTTTGAGCAGGTGGTGGGATATGAACTTGGGTTTCTCATGTGAAAGGCAACAGCACAAATTGCTAGGCTATGGCAAATCACGCATAAAGACTACATCATAGTCTTAGGTGCATGACCAGTCAATAATAGCAACAAAATCAGCATAATAATTAGACTACATAGCTATTTAAATTCAGTGCAGAAATGAAACTTCTGTACTAGCTAGTCTGTGAGCAAACCTGGAGACAGAAGTTAAATCCATGTGCATTGACTGAGGTATAAGTAACATTTAAATGACAACACTGTGAAATATGAAACTACACTTTCAAAGAAAAAAAATAATACAAGGTGCTGGTTTTTGCTGTCACTAAGGTTTATTATCCTTATTCATTGTATGTACAAATGAATGAGATTTTTATGGAGACGTTTTAAAAAGTGTAACAGCTGAAAGGCAGAAAACATGAGGTTGCTTTTAAAAAAGTTGGTTTTGATGAAAAGTCACAAACCATCACAAGAAACAAGTTTCATTAATGGCAATAAAATTAATCAGATTATGTGTGCCACATAATCAAGTTCCTGAATTAGGATAAAGCCCCAAGGGTGAAAAGATTCATTCAACAGGGAATGCATAACATTCCAACACATATGCCTCCAAGGGACAACTCTTCCTGATTTTAACTGCTACACAAGGGTCACACTGCAGCCAAAATAGTGCCAACTACTGGCAATGGCTATAATCAAAGAACTGAAGGGGAAAGAGAAAAATTAGAGAATAATTTCCCTTGTTCTCAGGAGTTACTTTATTCAACACTTTCTATATTGTTGTTATTTTATCCTTTATTCTTTCATTCCATTTATTTTACACATAGAATAACAGAAAAAAAAATCCATCTAGGAAAGGAAATAGCAATGTTTCACTTTCTCAGTCCAAACATGAAGATACTCTACTATTGAAAAATATAGTTTTGGTATGTTACTACACGACAAAGTGGGGGGAATGGGATCCCTTGCCTTCACCCACGTCCTCCCCAAACAACTGCTTCTCTTAGACACTCCATACCTGGCAACGTAATGCAACTGCTGGCTGCACAAACATTTACTCCTAACGAAGGCAGACAATCATTGTGACAATGGTGGGGGGAGGTTTCCTCCAAATGGATGTGTTCAAGTGCAACATGACCACTGCTCACAGCAGATGGAGCTCTGGGTGAGGGTAGAGGGGCACTCAGACAAACAAAGAAATGCAGTCCACCCTGCCCAGATAGAAACAACACACCCCTTGTTCTTCTTGTCACCAAAACAAGGCGGAAGACACAGGCCTTAAAATCTCAGGTGGGATTTGTGTTTCACCATGTACCTGTGTGAGGAATGAGAAAAAGGTCAATTCAGGGAGGAGGGAAAAAGAAGACGACTTTTATTCTTCTGCACATCAAGGGAATATTGGGTTTCACTACATTTTTCTTCTGAAAGAGTCAGTACATACAACTCAAAACAATTTGCCTTTGTATCTCCAGAAACATAAATACTTCACAGCATGACTGAATTGCTTGGTGTACAGATCTGTACATGGAGTGGGCAGCCAAGAAAATTATGCAATAAATATAACTTGAGAAATAAAGCCAAGGCCAATAAATGCCACCATGCTAGATACACATCCATATAAAAGAACATCATTATACTCATACGGTAAGATTCTAACCCTCAAAAACTGATCTTACTCTTTAACAGCCCTGCATTCAGTTCCACCGAGAGAGAGAGAGAGAGAGAGAGAGAGAGAGGGATGGGTGGATGGATGGTTGGATGGTCACATGGATGAACAGACCTGTCCAGTGTCTCCCAGAAGCGCAGGAAGACAGGCCGGTCCAGGTGGCGCTTGTGATGGCTCAGCTCCAGTACTGTGACGTCCCACTTTTGAACATTTGGGTCCGTTTTTGCTTCATCATATTTCAGGTGGAAGGCTCGAACTGGTAAGGATGTGAGGGGGACAAAGTCACATTTTCTGTAAGGGCACTATGATTTAGCTAGCATCATTTTAATGCAGCTAAAAAAAAAAAACAATCACAAAATATTGTGGTAATTTTTGTAGCTGTCCTTTCTGTAAATGTTAAACATTCATAAATATGTTTATGCAATACGTGTTTTTGACTTTTAGAGGGAAAGTAACTAATTACTGATATCTAGCTTTTAAAGCCATCTGTACATAAAATATCCTGGAATACCACCAAAACAAATTGTCTTTGAAGCACATTTTACAAGCTACTCATAAAGTTCTCGATGTACTTAAATGCTATGAAGCTGAAATGAATAACCAGGCATCAGTTCACACAGTGAAAAGGAGAAATTTATTCCACGTACATGCTGCAATTCACGTTTCCGACATAGCAGGGGGATGGCCTACATTTTCCAAGAGAGTCAAATACATATTCAAAAAATGTATTACGTTCCACGTACTTTTTGCAAAAATATCGACGGGAGATCCATCAGGCAGCAGCCATGGCCAGCCCTTGAACTGCCAGGCAGGGCCTTGGACAAAGACAGCCACCACACGATCCCTGCAAAAAATTAAGACAGTTTCGGATGGACACACGAAGAGACAGGAAACTACACCCGATGTTCACTTCTCCTTTTAGTTCTATTTACCATACTTGGGTAATCTGTTTTTCCAACAAGTTCAGTGCAACACAGACATACATGTAGAAAAAAAATGCAAAATTGCACAAAACAGCCTGACAATTTTTTTTGGTAACGCTATAAATGAGATTTGCTCCATCCTCCTGACAGACAAATATGTATGCTCTGTGACAAACGTAGCAAGCCAGAGCAGAATAAAAGAATACATTTGCATTTTTATTTTGTGAATTTACTCAGAGACTTACAATGGTCCATGGTATGTCTACATTTAAGTTTTCTTCTTTTTCATGCATCTCTTTCTCAATTTTGCTGTCCTAATTTCGTTGATCTCAATGCATGCTTGTAAGAGGTTCCATTAATAAAAAAGCAAATTAATGTATTATTAATACTAGTGTTAGCCACTATGTATTTAACAAAAACTGGGAGTTTAAAAAATTCACTTTAAATAGTAGCAGTTTGAGGCTGTCAAGTAAACAAGACAAAATGTGGGCAATCCTTGCACATACCAATCTTGTGGTGCCAGCTTAAGGGGTTGGTCGATCACCCTGTAGGGTACGGTCACACTGAGCGTGGTCCCTCCAGGCTGGATCTGATCCTTCCGCCTCTGAAGCAATACTTCGTTGTCGCGCTGGATGCCTTGTTTCTTCTTTTCCTCCGATGTGACAAACCTTCAAAGCAAACAACCATCAGCATGTTCTCGTTTTAAGTGGGAGAGAAGGGCAGACCAACACCGGTGGGTGTTCCCGTGGCAACCATCCGCCATGAACGCATCACTGATACTGGGGGGCACAGCCACATAGCTGGGAGGAGTGAAGAGATCACATCTCATCAAAACCGTCAATCCTCCTTTTACAAGGGAGGACTTCTGTCGAAAACAATCAACATCTGTTCCCACGTTGGTGCGCAAACAATGATTGGTACTGTTGCAGTTAAACACTCGACTGTATTACACCTAACAATGGAGGGAAGTATTCTGCTCACTGTGTGTCTTACCATTTCTTGACATGACTGTGGGATAAACACTCAATACCACTGAAATAACCCACAATAAAACTGAATGTTTTTAAAAAGGCGCATACATATACTACACACTACTGCACACCTTATATTTCATTACAATGCAGCCTAATATTCTGCAGACATAAAGTGTTTTAGTTATGAAAGCACCAACATTATTTAGAAAGTAAGCCTTTCCAATAACTAAGTACAAACTTTCCAGTTCACTTATTCAAGAACAAAGCAGAATGTACATTAACTACAAGAACCATATTAATTTCTATATCACATTCGAACACCACATATCTGATATGAAAGGATCTTAGGACCACAAACAGTATTTTCTGTGTTCTTTTCATCCAATGTTTCATATTTATAAATAAGAAACAAGAAATTTCAGAACAAGAAACAAGAATTTGATAATAGCTAGGTGTTTTTTTTTGCTTATGTATATTTTTTGAATATGCAAACAAAATAGTACACTTATTTATGAAAGTGAAACTTGGTCCTATGTATTATCTTCTGCTTTTTACACTGATACATTTTCAAAGTAGAACATTTTACGTATGATCTGGAAACAATTAATTTGTTGCCATCTTTCAATATTATGCCTGTAAGCATTGCCAGATCTGTGGAAACATATAATAGCTTGTCTTCCTAATTTGACTCAATCTAAAAGAAGCATCTGAAAAGCATATTACTCAGATGAAAAGCTTTCTGAAGACACAGTATGACTGACAACAGAGTCTCTCCTATCACTGGAGAGCAATTTCAAGCCTCCATTACAAAATTGAAAGATTACCAAAAAAGGTTTTCAGTTGACTCAAGGAAATTGGTAACCATCTTTAAAAGAGCACTTAATGAAAAATATATATAATTTGGTGTCTTGTTGCCACATTGTTAAATGCTTTTTAGTGCCATTGTAAGTTTTGGTAACTGACATGCTATAATCAACCATACTTACTGTTGTCTTTCATAAACCTGTGTTCTGTATGTAGTGTAATGCCAAGAATGAATTATTTTAAAGGTGGCAGGGACAACTTAAGGCACTGTGTATGTACAACCACGGACAGCATTCAGTACGCTCCCTCCATATTTGGAAACTGTTTTTAGTTTCTTCTCTGAAAGATGTTTGTAAAAACATGGCATTAGCATTCTGCAGTAGTCAAATTATACTAGACATTTTCAGTGTTAACATTTCACTAGGAATGAATAACAAAAAATGTTATAAAAAAGTGTACACAACTTCTGAAAGTGAAGACAAACCTGCAAATTTATTCTAAAAATGGCAAGTAAATCTCTTGTGAAAACATCCACAAAACAAGCACGAAAAACCCGCCGCAATCTGGGACAAATCTTTCAAATAGCTCGGCTGTCGAAACAGTCAATCTTCCTGCGGCAGGACGAGGGCGGCTGGAGAGACAGAATCCCCAGCCTGTCACAGTCAGATGCGTCAAATCGACAGGTCCAGATAGCCTCCCAGGCCGCTCCCTGCCTCCAACACTGCAGGCAGCAGTGGAGCTGCCCACGGAATACAATCACGGCACAGTGAGAGGTATTTCTGTCTAAGGCAATGTTCTTTCACAGAATAAAAAGTCTGCTTGATAAGATATTGCATAACATTCCTGAACGCTGACTACATTTGGTACAACAAACAGCATCCAGCGAACGTTCCCAAAGTATGGCCTCATCATGGTTACAACCCTTGAGAGAGGAACTGAAAATTTTTTGCACTCTATTCAGAGCAGCTAACACAGCTTGGACTTTCACTGCTGACGAACACATTTATACATCCTACCAGAGGAGTTGAGGTTAAGTGCCTTCCTCAAGGGTACTTCATGGGACAAAGGATCTAGAAACGATATGGTTAAAGGCCGTCTTCCTTAGCTCCTGCTGCAACGTCTGAGGAGGAAGGGGGTGGGAAAAGCAGCCTGGACTGCCCCCGCAATGAACCACAAGATTAAAATGAACTGGGTCAGACTAAATCAAGGCATTATGTACAAAGCACCAGTTTACAGAATGACATGTTAATGAAGTTTCAGAGCATCGTTTTTAACAAAATACCAGAAAATGCAAAAACAGAACCATGAGTAACCGGAGTGACTAAACTAAGTTGATCAACACTACGTTTTAGCACATTTATAGGTAGAGGACTCACTTATTAAGAACCCTTGAAGGTTGAAACATTTGCTTTCAACTGACAATCTACAGTGACTTTAGCTTGGTGGTGCTGAGCATGAGCTGACTTTCCTTATTTATACTTCCTTGGATTAAATATTTGAATGGCATCACTGTATTAGGGCTACCTTAAGATAAGAAGCAAAATCGGGATGGTCACAATTGATGACTCAAAAAACCTTAAGAAACTTTGCACATCTACTGCTCTTAGAAAGCAGAAATCCATATAAGCTGCCAATATGCTCCACACATCTGCTATACTTTTCATTTGAATGACCTATTATGTCTTTTATAACAACTAATCGCAAAAACACGTAAAGCCATTGCACATTGAGCAATTACTGACTTTTTATAATCTCAAAAATAACACAAATAAATTAATACATTTATTAGCAAACAAAAATTGCTAATTTCCAAATCAAAGCTCTTATCTGTATGAAATTACAAAAAGGCCATATGCCTAGTTTAAGAAATTACTTTCCATAGACGTCAGAGATTAACTCTACAGAAGTTGATACCTATGCATTTGATGTAATCACTACAATCACAGAACTACAATGGCTAAAATGCATGTAGACACACAGAAGACTGTACTTTGGTCAATCATGCTCAAATTCAAGAAAAGCCTTCCTGATAGAATTGTATACTTCCTCTGACTTATTAATGCAAACCACTGTGTGCCAACTACAAAGCGCATTCTCTTTCATGAGACCACTAATTAATTGTAAAGTCTGTCTGGGTGCTGAAAGGGCGGAAGCTGTTCGAGTGTGGAGCTCTAAGAGGGGTGGGTATGCTTCTTCTTTAGCATGTCAATTAGATACACATCAGAAACAGATATCAGGCATCCACAAAGTAAAAGATCAAACATGTCAATAATAAAATACGCAACCATTTCTCAAAATATTCCCATGAGTAAATCTTAAATGCAGCAACCACAGACTGCTGAAGTTGAAACCACTTCTATGTGCAACATACTCTTTAATGAGGAGTTCATAAATCACCAACTTCAAATATATTCTTTGTTTCACCAAAAACTGGTTTCTAAGTGTTTCTAAAAAGAGGAAAAACCAAGTCTAAAAAAAGCAGCCATGGTAGACAGACTCATAAAGTGAAACTGTACAGGATAAGAATCAGGATGAATCCTGCTTTAGTACCTAGCATCAATAAATTACTACTATCTAAAATTGATCATTTTATAGTTTTCCCATCCATATATCAAGTTCTATCCAAAAAAATGCAACTTTCATGAACGCGTACTTAGACTCAGTCCATGTAGTTCTGCATGTAAAATTAAAGGGAGACACTAGAAAGAATGGTAACGAGAAGTACTAATATTAAATCTAACTGATTAGCCGGACTTATTAACAAACTGGATCAAAAACAAGGCAAAAACAATTTATTCACATTTTTCTAAAGTGCAGTGAAAATCAATCAATACAAAACCTGTTTTACACATTTCAGAGAAAAACAAAAATACTAAAAACAAAAGATTATTGAAGTAGAAGGAAACTGCTCAATACATTTAACTGCAAGTCTTTGCAAGGCAAAGAGGCTCATTTTCTGTAACGGTCTGGTTGTTTAAATATCTCCAGTTTCATCTTGAATCTCATTCTAGAAGAGTGGCAGCTTAGCAGGCAGGAACTGTAAGTTTAAACGATTTATGCACTCACTAGGGTGTTACGATTGCAATTATCTCCTCTGATATGTGTGTTTAAAATGAGCACACATCAGCTGTAAATTTTCCTTATAGGTGAAAATGAGCTACCAAAAGCAGATCACCCCAGGATTTATTTATACATTTCAAGGCTCAGGTGTTTATAGTTCTGAAACAAATACTGTAAATAAAAATGATGGCTTTGGATTAGGACCTGCGGGGGTAGTTCAATTTAAACATGCACCGCTGAGTACAAGGTTACTTTTTGAAGCTTCTAAACATGCTGATTTTTAAGCCACCAAATTGACAGCTTTCGATAACATTTTGCAACTACACACTCAGCCTCTTGTAGTGAAAGTTATCCATATATGATTGGACATTCAAATGATGTAATAATTCTGATGTAAATTGCTGCACATGAATAAATGTACACAGTCACTGGCATGCACATTAATGAAAACTCTCTAGTTCTGTGGTCCACTTGCTGTTGCTTCGTGGTCCCACAAACAGTGAGATGCCCCGCCTTGACAGTGCGTGGGCAAATCACAGAAGCAACTTGTTTTGTAGAGAGTGACTCATATAGCACAAGGGTTCACTTTAATTATTGTGCGTTAACAGCACCAGGACACAAAAGGTGGCAATATTAGAATTTTTACAGGTATAAAGAAATGACTGTCTCAGACATCTGACATTTACTCCCAGCAACATGATTTCATTGATATGGTCTTGACGGACAGCTGTCAGAGAGAAATTCGGGGAAGGCAGCTTTTATCACCTCTATAATGTCTCTCATTCTGCCACGAATAGATTACTAAAATGTTTTCCCAGATGGAATATATACAAAATGCAAAAATAAAAAAGGGGATAAAATGTGTTCTGCTTCAGCCTCTTTAGTGTGGTGCTCTGGATTTAATCCTCTGCTGGAAAAAAAAGTGCTTTCCATTTACCAGCGGAACACTTAGTGAGATGAAAAAGCCTTCCCAGCAGCCTTTGCTATTAATGTTTTTGTAGATTACATACCAAAGAGGGACGGCAGGCACGAACAACGCCAGCAGGCACAGCCATAGCGTGAAAATGCTGGCTGCAGCGATCTAATAATCAGGAACCATGTGCCATGATTGACTTTTTAAACTCTAACCCACTGACATGTTATATGCTTGACAGCGGGCTTGGACAACGGCCCCTGGAATTAAAACACTATGTCACAAACCCTAACGCTGACGTTGCACTGCGGACAAGGCAATTATTAACAAAATGCCCCCTTAATCATTTTGGTTGACCCACCATTTCCTATTAATTTCCTCAAGAGACTGTGGTATATGAGCGTAGCAGGAATAGCTAACTAATTGCACACTTTAAATGCAAAGCATTTCCACTAGGATGTATATGGGATTGTGTTTCAGAGAGTTCAGACTTGCTCCTGAAGAGAGCCAACACATAACGCTATACTCCATTAGCAGGTTTAGAGGGACAGGATTTTCCTCCTTCTATTTTAAGTCATTTAACAGACATTTTAAGCAGATACACACAGAAAATTATAAATCTGCAGTCTGAAAGAAGTAAAACTGCCTCAATACCAATGAGCAAGGGATAAGACTTTTTGTAATTTTGTCACCAAGTTTCTCAGATTTGTCAGGTTGTTCTTCACACTAGTCAACCATTTTCATCTAAAATCTAACTGAAATTAAAATATTGGCCCAAAGATAAATTTCAAAAGTAATTCAATACCTGTATGGACTACACATATTTCTTTCAGTACAGTAAATAAATTCTTAACAGGTCTCCATAACATTAAAATACTTCAAATCCTTACTTCAGATCTTGCAAAAGGTCCTTTGCATTTAGCATGGTGATCAGTGATGTAGTGGCTGCTGGTATGATGATGATCGGAGTTCGGGATCCTACAAAATTGAGAGGAACAGTATAAAAAAATTTCACATTCGGTCATCTGCTTTACTTCAATGAACAGATCTGATCTGTATCCCTTTTGAGAACTGTTTAATGTATTCTTTATAATCTAAATACGA
Organism: Arapaima gigas; assembly: GCA_900497675.1. NCBI lineage: Eukaryota > Metazoa > Chordata > Actinopteri > Osteoglossiformes > Osteoglossidae > Arapaima > Arapaima gigas. The sequence continues at coordinate 97,250 of UFQX01000171.1, read as the reverse complement.
GTAGTTGTACCCACATCCAAATTTAGATACAGCCCCAAAACATATATACACATAAAAAATAAATTAAAATACAAGGATGCAACAGAAATCTGAGAGTAACCAAAGACAGCAGGATGACCATTGTTGTACAAAACAATGACTCCCTACATGACAGATCTCCAGATGTGCATCTATGTTTTAAATTAAATTACAGAAACCTTATTTACTTCATTTACACTTGTTAGTTCCATGTGTACCATACATGTTTGTGGTCACTGGGGATGGCTGAGATTACTGAACTGACCATCAGCATTTATACTGCAGAAGTTTACACTCCCTCTTGCCATTAACGGACAATCAGTACTGCTGAATTTTCTAAATCAAATGACTTTGTATTCCCACAAATCATTGTTAGTGCGTTAACATTTAGTTACCAACCAAAAAAACAAGTTTGCACATTATTTCATAAATATTTTCACAAGGAAGTATCACTTGCATTGCTAGCATACATACCCTTCTTTTGGTTAGGTGGTGGTCTGGCTTGAGAAACTGAAATTTAAGTGAAATTATAATGTGAAAAAAATCATGCACAAATTATGCAAACATCATTGCATTTCCCTTATATGACTTATTTCTCCCCCATGATAAATCAACAAATATGCATGTGTTTTAATGTAACACAAAATACACATTTAATTAACAAGGACTGAGGGGTAACACCATCTAGGAAAACAAGTCTGTTACATTATCACTTTTTCAGTTGTAGTGCAAAAATGAAAAAAATATGCATTTTGTTTATAAAGAAGCATAATTATGCATGTCAAAATCAGCTATATATAACAGGAGTAGGACAAACTCAATGTGCAATTGCATTGACATCTCAGAAAATTAAGCCCCCCAAAAAAAAACCTTTAGGCTGCTGCAGCTGCAAATGTTTCACTGAAACATAGGCCTTTTTTAAAATCACAAAGTGAGTTCATGAATTCATTTCCCATATTCCACATAGGCGAGCTGCAGACGGTTCCAGATGCCTGCTCCTCACCCAATCCCCAAGTGGAATCGGATGTGCAGGTCCTGTCTGATGGTGTAGCCTCCAGACATGTTCAGCCAGCCTATTCACCACAGAAAATTTGCTTCTAAGTAAATGTTTACCTAGAGGCAAGATTCAGGAGGGAATATATATTTTGGGATAATTTGGTAATAGCAATGGTTGCACCTAAGTGTTTTTGCATTAATTCTACGTAAATGTAGGAAACTGAAGTTTTTGCACTAAAATGTTTCCAGTTGAATGCCTGATGCCAATTAAAAGAGGTGAAGCTGTAACTCAGAGGCAGAGATTTAGTTCTGAACTACAGTGAGAAGAGGCACAATGACAAAAGAGCTAGAAGTTAAGCATTCTCTGGTGAAGTGAATCTTGTATGTTAAGATTCCACTTTGCTTCCTACATTATGGACAACATAATTAGCAATTTGATTTCTTTTTGACAGTGCTGGTCTAACACAGATATTGAAAAAAGTATAAACTGGAATTTAAATCTATCAGCAATGTTTAACACTGGGTACAACTGGTATACTGTTAGAGTTCAGAGTTTTTTTTTTATTATAAGGTCAACAGACCAAATTGTATGAACATGTCTATTCCTGCACTGAACAGAATCCTGATGTGTAATGGAGCACTACACATAAGCCCCTACTGGATCAAAACCAGGCTGGACCAAGGTTAAAAATCTGATTCTGTACATGAGAGAGAGATATCAAACATATTTCAATTCATAATCTTAAGAGAAGATATGAAACTGAGTAATGCAGTTCTTGGGTTCTGCCACATGTTTTGTCAACAATACAAAACACAGGGAGAGGAGATGCAGCTCAACAGCTGAAGTGCGTGTACACACACACACACTTTTAATATAGCTATTATCCATAATGTTTTTATGGTGAAGGTGCAAGTTCAAAACACCTGTTTCTATACTTGCTGCCAGTTTTGTTATGGGACCATTTTTTTTTGTAACTGCATACCTGTATAGAAAATTTAGCACTGCAATAGACAGGCTGTGTGTTAAGAGCCACTCTGTTTCACAATTGTTTCTAAATCAGTTTAATAAAATGCTAGGAGAATGATATTTATGTCTAGCTAAGGCAATTCTAATAAAGTTGTGAAACCCTAGACATGTTCACATTTAAGATGTTTCAGGGGTGCAGTGACTCCATGTGCAGTTGCAGCTCCTCATTACAGAGAAACATAAGGCTAATGGTAGTGAAGCACAGCTGAGAACTGACCTGGTCTAGGGACCGGCTGTATCGCTGGTGTCTGGGCCTTTCGGGCGGAAGCACCTTCCTGCACAACAAAACAATTGGAAAAAATTCATTCCTAGATATTTCTAAGGGCAAGGCATTAACCTCAAAACTTAAAGAGCAAAAGCTTATAAGCTTTCATTCATTTTTCATGCTGCACAAGCCAGGTCATATCTGAAAATTTTCAATACATACATACATACAACGACACTACAACCTTCTTTTGCTTTCTTTGCTGTAATACTACAGTGCCATCACAAATACTATGTGAAACCTTCCAGTTTTAAATCAGAATATTACCCGGAAAAAAAAAGACATCAGGAATTTTAGTTCTGACCCTGTTTTGTCTTTCTGCTGCTTACATATAGAAAGTTGAAACTTTACGGAGTCCAAACCCAATGAATGTGTTCAATTATGAGCAGCTGCAGCTATCCTTTTGCCTTTTTTGATATTTTATAAAGACACACTGCACAGATAGGGGAGAGATGATCATACAGATTTTTAAACCATGAATGAGAGTATGAAAACACCTTCATAAACTGTTTATGCTGATGAGTGTATGTTATAAAAGTTTATTGTGTAAAAGCTGGAAAACAGTGTTACAGATGTAAATGCAGCCATTCAATCTGCCTTTCTATTCAGATGCCATTTCATTTTAAATCAATATAGTCTTACAAAACTGCCATGTGACAAACTCTTGTAAATCACCAAGCCCACATGGGTTTAAACACATTTAAAGGCTTTAATGAAAAGCACCAGCAATGGGTACATTTGCATTCATAATGGAATATTAATGGATGCCTTGCTAATTATACATTTACACAAAAAATTACAAATAACTGTTAAACTATACAACTTCCTTAAGGCATAATTAGAACCAATAATTTTTGTTATTTTTTCAGCTCATTTACATAGCAATCCATAGAATAGGTATGGTGTGACTATGAAGCAATGAAAGAGCCAAAATGTCAATGGAGATACAGCTTTGCTGCGGGGAACGGCCACCTAATGTGAAGAGGTGTTTCTGAATATGCATTCTGACTCTTTCAGCACGTGACACCAGCATGGTGTCACTGCAGCATACACACAAGCCTACAGCTCAGACAAAAATTACTGAGACAAAGGTGTTAAATGGTAGATTAACTTCTTAATTGTGTATGCAGTTAGTGCAAATCTGGAAGAGGAAAAATGAAACTGAGGAAGGTAGCTTACCTTCAACCACTTTGCTCTGAATGTATTAACAGGGCAAATCAGACACTCTCAATGCCCTGAGCATATATTGTCAAAAATGGTTAGGAATGTGAGAAAATGTGACTATGGTTCTTTAATTCAAAAATGTGATTCAACCATTAAGATTTGTGACACATTTAAACTTTTTAAATTGTATAAAGATTGAAATTAATGTTTTCAGTATTGGACTGAATAAGCAGATTTTAAATGTTTCACATTTGTTCTGTCCTTGGATTTTGGGAGCTCAGCCAACAAGAGATAATACTGCTTCCCATCACTGAGGATTACAGGACACTGACCAGAGAATGATTTACTCTTTGAGGAACTATAAAATCCATTTCAAAGCAACATTAAGGACTTCAGAATAAAGTTACATAGCAGATAGGAGCAGTCTGCAGAAATTAAAAACCTAATTTAAAAGTTTTTTTAAACACCTGTCAAATGAATAGCATTTAGAAGCATTTTGTCTTGCAGTAAAGGCTGCAAAAAATGCACATAAAGTTTAAAGTACAGGTCATTTGAATGAATTATTTGCACCACTTTGGAAACAACTACTCTTCAAAGCATTTTTTTCATTCTTACTATCCTAAATAAGTAATTGCAGCTTACAATAATTACATTTTAATGTAATTCTGTCACAAGATTCAACAAGACTGCACTGTAAATTCAGGTTAGTGTTTTCAGCTTAGATAAATAAGTGCTACAGAAGGAAACAAAGAAAACTAATCTCCTTCCTCTCCATGTTCTGATGTGGGAATTAAATAAAGACATCCAACATATTCTGGCTGTGTCACTGATGAATTTTGAGCTTTGATACTACTGCCCTTTTGGAAGTATTCTATTCAGCAAAGGCATCGTATTAACCAGGCTTCACATTCACAGACACATTTAAGATCAGATCAAAATTTCAGCTTTCCAGTAACACATTTAAAAGTTTGGAAGAACGGGTGGAGCCAGTACACATTCTTCAATACATCTCAGTAAACTAAGTACACGTTCTTCTGTTTAGGGCATCATTTTGCATTTTAATCAAGGACATAACCACAACACCAGTCAGTAAATAAGGGGGGGGGGGGGAGTCTGAATTTAAGTAAGGACAATAGTGATTTAGACTGAAGGAGGGGGAAAAATAACACCTCCCTCCAGCCAGACAATGAAGAGTTAAAGGCCTTCATCCATGTGGGAGGGGGCGGCAGCGGAATGAATATGAATAGGTCACGTGGGACGCCTATTAAGAAAGCAGTGACGGCGTCGAGTTCTGTCACTGTAACGGTGCCTGTCAGACTCTCCACTTGAACAGCTGCCTCCCTGGAGCAGGGGGGCGGATGACCCTTCCATTCAGCCCACCACATCATGTAATAATACGACCAGGAAGAAGAAGGCTTTACTGCTGCTGCCGCCACCACTGCTGTCCGCTGCCGCCATCCTGCCTAGCAACATGAAGGAATACATAGACCATCACTTTCCTCCGCCGCAGCCAGAGTACTACTACAGCCTTCCCTGCCTACTGTTCGTCTGAACCTGTGGTTCAATAGTGGTCCTGCTAAGGAAAAGATCCTAAACAAAAAGGCAGCTCATGCATTTAGGACAAAGGGGTGGGGATCCAAAAAACCATCAAAATAAGAAGCACATTTGCAGCATCACTCAGCACTGGAGCATCAATGACTGCACAGAGATAAGGTCAACAAGGGAAAGAAGGTGGAGGAAAAATAAACAAAAGGCTCTGCAAAATGCTCTGTTACACAAACACAAGGATTGAGTGGAGAGTACCGCACGAAGAGATGCACGCATGATAAGCAGGAGGCACAGTGGCTGTGTTGGGGGATTTCTGACGACGGCGAGTAATCACTTGCCAATTGTGTTGACGGGAGGAAGCAGCATCCTTCCGCCACGATGAGCGGCTACAGCCCAAGGTACGTTTCATCCATCCTACAATCTTACGACTGTGTGTGAAAAGCATAGGTTCTTTATCCCAAACAAGCCAAAAAAACCCCAACTGAAAAATAACACTTTTAATATTATTTTAGTCATTAGTAGATATGGCATTTTTTGCATAGCGAGTCAAATATGACCCATATATTTTTAGCCCTCAGTACTGAAATTAGTTTTAGTCTCTCAGTGAGAATGTACAGGTTAACAATATTCTGGATATTGTTTGATAAATTAGCAGGGAATCTTACCACCATACGGATATGCAATTGTACCCTCCCTGTTGAGTTCACCTAGATAACATACTGTATTAAAACCATTGCAGCCTCCAACCAGATGATGTTTAGAAACAAGACCCTTCCCAGATGACTTGTATTTATTTTATTAGCAATTCCCAATACCCAATCCAAAAATAAACAAAGGTTTGAACTTATTTATTCAGTGGTTTCCAGTTTTATAAAGACAGACAGCAATGGATGAAGTAAGTTTACACAATTTACAAATAAGATCTGTTCATATAATGGGATTTAATCCATAAATTTAAATTTTAGTAATGTTGCTGTAGTAGGGGTATAATGAATACTCTGCTGAGCAATTTGATTAAATAAACACTTTAAAAGATCAGCTGAAGTAAACAACAAAGCAGCTCCGTATTCAAAACCATTAAACAAAATTGGAACTCTTCTATAATTCTTCTCAACACATAAAATTCCCAGAGTACAGTGGTGGTTCATTCAAAAGACCCTGAAATATAAAAAGGTGTGGAAAGATCTACAGTGTAACCGTATAATGAGAAATGAAACATTACATGATCGGACAGCAAACGCAATCAACACCACGACCCCTGCAACGTTCAAACATGATGGCTCTAAAAGATTTACATGGCCGAGTCAGCATTATACAAACTAGACACAAAATAAAATTAAAATGTCTGATATAATTAGTTTAAAAGTCAAAAGGCAAGCAAGTACTATACTTATCATTCAGTGAACAAATGATTATAAACAAATAGCAGATATGACAGAATACATTTAGGTTGATTTTTTAATTTATCCACTTTGTGTGCATGTTTATAAGTGTAGCACCTGAAGCACATGAATTGATTTTTGATAAATGTAGGGAAATTCAATCTCTCTCTCACACTCACTCTCTCTCTCTCTCTCTCTCTCACACACACACACACACACACACACACACACACACACACACACACACACACACCTCTATGTACAAATGTACTACACAACAAAGGGTTTTTCCATAGTATAGGCTTTGAAGATCAGTACGAGTCCCCCTTTTCTGGGTCTTCGGAATAATATTTATCTTGTACAACACCAGCAGTCTTAATATTCTCTCCATTGTGTTTGAGCATGTCGAGCAGCCAAATCAGATTGACAAATGAGCCAGTGGATAAGTCCAGTGACTGTGGAACCTGTCACAAATGACCTTTTGGAGAAGCCAGGCACTGGCCAATTCATTAAAGATGAAGGAAACCTGTCTAAATCTGCAGTACTGCACCAATTAAAAAATACACAAGAATTTGACCAAAAATCAGGACAGTAACAATGCAGTAGACAGATAAAAAAAATTTCTATAATTATCAAGATTAATACATATTTTTTAAACCAAATACCCAAACAACTTGTGTGTATCGTGCTTCAAACACCTGAGTGCATAGAAATAGCAAAATTCCAGAACATGCAGCCTTTATTTATGCCTGTATATAGTCTATCATACATCAAAGTGGCACAGATATGTCAAATATTAAATTTTAAAGTCCAAGCATGAACAGACTCTTTTTGTTTGTGAGCTTGCAGCAGAGTAAACATTGCAGAAGAGGTCAAGATGCTCTAATTCAGTCATGACTAACTGCAAAATATTTCCACAAATGGGAATCGAGGGAGGGGGGGCAGACAACTTCTGACAATATGGTTTAAATACTTTGCTGTCATATAAACAGCAAGTAGTGGAGACAAAGGAAAAAAAAAATAGTTTGACAAGCAGCTAGCAGAAACATATTCCTTCACACAAGCAATGTTTCTTACTAAATCATGTGCTACTCCGACCTCCTTGCACAACCACTGTGATACAGGAAATTGCATTCTGAATGCTCCCCCAAAACCCCATAAAGAAGTTTAAGGCTGAAGGTGAGCTGTGGGTGAAAGATGTTATCCATCGCCTACCACTTATGGATTTGGAATCAGGACTTGCTGGACCTTGACAGTTCGTTTTGACTGCCTTTCCTGGCCTGATGTGGAGAGTGCAGCAGGGGGCTGATAATACCAAGCCATGGCTTTGCAATCTCTTCATAGTCTGTGACTGCCTTTCACATGAGTTAAAGGTGGCCCTCTCTAGAGCTCACCTCAAAATAGACTTCCACAACAGAAACTCAACCTTAGGAACTGTGGTTAAAAGTGACACCAAAATCCAGATTATACACTAACCATTACTGTGCGGCTTTGGTAACAATTACATTATGAGAGGAGGCTTTTTAGTATGCATGGGGAAGGTGGGGGTGCTTGATGTGCAATATGGTGTCTGAAGCTAATCTTTCTGTGATGCTCTAAGTTTTGACCTCTCTTTCTTCTTTCAGATGACAATGCCATATACCATCTGAAGACGCAAATCTCTCTTTGGATATTCTTGAGGCCATATGCCTGTTGCATGGAAATGTCAGAAAAGTAGTTTCGAGAGGCTTACATGGAGAATGTGTCACCTCCCCTGTAGCTCCACCAGGGGCCCTAAATACATCGAGCTGCCATCTCCGATGAGGGCCAGCCTGTTTACGATATGCGCCTGACTTGATTGAATGTGACCACCGTGCAGCAGAGCAGTTTTACATCTGCATCATGCAGTGGAGGCGGCGACACTGCTGTCTGATCAAGATGACCTGGAATGTCAAGCGGTCGCTCTTCCGATCCCATGCGGCCGGTTTTCTCTCCCTGGTTTCCTTGGTGGGTGTCCTCTTCTTTTGCGGCCACCACGACTGGTTGCCAGGCAGGGTGGGACGAAGGGAGAACCCTGTCACCTTTACAGTGCGGGGTTTCCGCTCCCAAAAGAGTGAAACCAACCACAGCACGCTGCGAAGCATCTGGAAAGAAGCCCTTCCAGTGCCGCCCAAGCTGCCAGTCAATGCCAGTGTTTACCAGGCTGAGGTCTCCTTGCAGGGGGTCACTGGGCTAGAGAACTCCCTGAGTGCCAACAATAGCATCAATGGTGAGAATGGGGTGGGCGGGCGGCTGACAGGGAAGCCTTTCCACTACATCATCAATGAACCTGACAAATGCAAAGATAGGAGGCCTTTCCTCATACTTCTGATTGCGGCAGAACCGGGCCAGGCAGATGCTAGGAATGCCATTCGGCAAACGTGGGGGAATGACAGTATAGCTCCTGGACTGGATTTCATCCGACTGTTCCTGTTGGGCATGGGAAAGAGTGGCAATGTGCACCAGCAGCGTGCCATAGAGGAAGAAAGTCAGCGTTACAGAGACATCATTCAGCAGGACTATTTGGACACCTACTATAACCTGACTATCAAAACTTTAATGGGAATGAAGTGGGTGGCCACTCACTGCCCAAAAGCTGCTTATGTCATGAAGACTGACAGTGACATGTTTGTGAACACTGAATACCTAATCCACAAGTTGCTCAAACCAGACCTCCCCCCTAGACAAAACTACTTCACTGGCTACCTAATGAGGGGCTATGCTCCAAACCGAAACAAGGACAGTAAGTGGTACATGCCACCTGAGCTGTACCCCAGTGAGCGGTACCCTGTGTTCTGCTCTGGGACAGGCTATGTGTTCTCTGGGGATCTGGCTGAGAAGATCTACCAGGCCTCACTGGGCATACGCCGCTTACATCTAGAGGATGTATATGTGGGGATCTGCCTGGCCAAACTGCGCATCGACCCTGTTCCGCCACCCAATGAGTTTGTGTTCAACCACTGGCGGGTATCTTATTCTAGCTGCAAATACAGCCACCTCATTACCTCTCACCAGTTTCAGCCTAATGAGCTTGTCAAGTACTGGAACCACTTGCAGAGCAACAAGCACAATGCTTGCATCAATGCAGCCAAGGAGAAGTCCAACCGTTACCGGCACAGAAAGTTGCACTGGAGGATGGGTCAGTGACTTTTGGGAAAAGCGTCAAACAGTATTATGTACAATACTATGTGACGTTATTTTTTAACTTTATGAGAGATGTTATGTGCTATAAAGCTGTATGTAATGATGGGACGATATTTAAAAAAGGGCAGTGAAATGACAGTGTGCAATACTGAGCATGCACAAAACACAAAGTGGTTAATCTACCACAGTCAAAAATAAAATCTACAGAACAAGCTTTGTTACCTCTATTCAATGAATTTGTGAATAAACAGTCATGGTGACAATGTCAGTATTTAATAGCATTTGAAGGTGAATATTTTATAAAAAATTAAGTGATAATAATTGAGAGGATGTTCTGATGGTTCAAGCCCAGCCTCAACAGAAAAGACTGCTCATTCTAGCATATGGATAGTAAACATAACGTTGATACCAGGAAGACAAATTTTCCAGTTTGCTTTAAAACACTCAGGTAGCAAGTACAGCTCTGACTGGAAAAGGCAGAGTCCCTTTTTTGTCAACATTTTAGCTTGGATATGAGGCCCATACCATTGCATGAATGTATGGGCCAGAGAGATGCTGCACTGCAGTAGCTTTTCTGGATAAGAATGGATTTCACTGCTGCATTAGTAACCACCACTGAGAGGTGATCTCGATTTGCTTATATAGAAAAATCAAAATTTAAAGGAAATTTTAAATTGTAAGTAATTGCAAAGTAAAGATTTAATTTTGGACCAAATTGTCATCAACAGCTACACTGAGTGATAAGCAGTTACATATCAGCTTTGCTATGGAAATTATAGGCATGGTGATGAAAAACAGTTTGAGCACACAGCAAGCAACTAAGTGCTGAAGCTTAGCAGGACTAAATCTCTATTCATACAAATTGAAAAGCAAAAACCTCTGATATATTGATTTTTATCATTATTAAAGGAATCAAGACTTGACCTAGGTAGACTTACTATTGTTTGAACATGATGCAATAAAACAGTATGGCCTACTGTTTCAAAGTCAGCACTAGGGTGCAACAACCATAACAAGTAGACTGCTAGAAAGTGCTGAATTAAACCTTTTGGAGGATGTTATTTTTGCTGACAAAAATGTCATGTGGTTTAAACACAATCTTTGTGCTTTTCCAAGGTCCCTAAGAAGCAGAATTGCTTAACCTTGACTTGTAAATGAGGTTTTCTAACAGAATTACAAAGCTGCATGACCAATAGCTACAAATTGTTATTTGAAGAATCTACAAACATGCTATATGGATGTTACATAGGGACAGCAAAGAAGCCAAGTAGATGACTTCACTTGTATTGCAGAGACTAATCAGCTTCAGCTGGAGTTTCACCAAACAGTGTCCCGACAGAGGGTGACAAAGTGTTCCTGTCATGTGCAAATGCACAAAAACAAATTTCTAATAAACCAACCACTGCACTTGGAGAATTTTAAAGACATGCAGAATAGGGATTGCAGTCTTAAACCTTCTGGACAACCTAGGAAAGGCATTTTCGACAAGCCACCTCAGAATAAGCAACATTAAAACCATATAAAAATAAGTATCACAGGGCAAATAGTTCATATCTAAGAAAACTTTCTGAAAAAACATTTAGCCATTATACCACATGTTCTCATGCATGATGCATGTCAATACAGAAATGGATACAGTTATAATAGCTGAAATCTGCTTTTTTAAAAAAGCAAAAACTTGGATGTTGCAAAAAGCACTCCAACAGCTTATCCAGTGTGTTCTTCTACCCAAGTCAAAGTCAGAGGTCATCAAGCAAAAAAAGTTAATTTTACAAAGACCTGTTTCAACTTCAACCAAAAGTCTGGTCTTATTGTATTCCAATCAAACCAGTCAACCTAAATGTGTCTATATATCAATATGGTTAATGCAAATCTGCTAAAAATAAATTAAGAGAAAAATTGAAGACTAAAACAGACGTTATTTATCATAGCTTCTTAGTAAATGTTGTAAATTCTAACATACACCCTATAACTATTGAAAATTGCCCAACTTTACTCACATCTGGCAACTGGCTTAATCTGACACCCTAAAATTTTGAGCTTCTTATATTCTGGATATGAAAACAATTAAGGAGATTCTTACTGATGCCAAAGAAACAATGTATGCATTACAAGACGTACATAACTAGTTTAAAACATTAAAACTGTAATCTGCTTTAACATTTTTAAATCATATTCACCCAGTTTAATATCTGTTATAAAAATTTGTACCAAAATATTATACATTACAACTCAAAAAAGTGCAACTTACAATTGTTCACCAAATTACCAATCAAAACCCAAATCTGCAATTGCATCTACAAAAAAGGGTTTTCCCATTCATGCTAAAGACAAAAAAAAAAAAAAAAAAAAAAAAAAAAAACTTAATNAGTGGTAAGAGGTACCAGTGCAACCTGCAGAGCCACTGTGTTGGGTTCATGCAAAAAAAAAAAAAAAAAAAAAAAAAAAAAAAAAAAAACTTAATGACTCTACAGGAAAAAAGAAAAATGAATGAGACTAAGCCAGCAAAATATTACATTGTGCTTATAGTACCATTTAAAACAAACAAAGTGTTGGAAACACCTACTTAATTTAGAGTCTGCTTACAGTCCCACCAAATAACCTTAACTATTACAAGTTAAATAATGTGGGGTCAATTGCTAAGAGCCTAATGTATCCACACAACACTATGGCAACATTTAATTGTCCATACAAGACATCAGTGCAATTAACTATAAAAGCACAAGCTACAGATCCTCAAATCAACTGCAATTTTATCATGCTCCAAATGTGGATATCACTTACAGAGTAAATTCCCATGGTCAGACTCTATCAAGTTTCTTCTACAAAACTAGCTTCCAAACATAACAAGCTGGCATGGCAAGACAAAAAGGAAGAAAGGAGGAGAATCCTTGAGATTCTTTGAAACTGGCAAAATCAAAACCACGAAAAACTGCTCCAAACAGGAACAAGACTCATTATTAAGACTGAGTAAGGCAGAGATGGCAGGGGTATTTTTTTCAAACCTTTAGTCCATTTAAGATATACGCATGAAATCCCCCCCCACCGAACACCCACACTCAGTTACTTTCCACCATAACAAGCTGATGCTAAACTGTGAGCTGTGTACTGTATGATGTTAAGTCATTGCTCACTACAAACATGCTGAAAAGACTGAGACTTCACACCCAAATCATTTTCTCTACCATTCTATTTAATATATGAGCTGGTACAAGCTTTTGCAGGGACAGTAAGTTTCATCATTACATAAATCTGTACAAAAGCATCTTGTTATTCCTACAATAAATATCTATTCAAAGCCAGGAATTTTCAAAATTTTTTTGTATGCATTCCAAGTTCAGTTTTGCACACATACAGTACAAAGGGAAAGAGACCTAACTTTGCCTGCCTCAGGCTTGAGGCACTGAATAACGATCATCATGTTCAGTTTTCCTTTATTGTAATAATTTCAGAAGGCCATCCTCAGAATCATGCATCAATACTTCACTGAAGCAGAATCATACTTTTTGTGCTTTTAGCTTCATGGATGGCAGAAGCAGCACTGGCTATTAAGTAACACAATACTGACAGAAGTCATTCACACTCATTTTAACATGCTGATCTAAATCACAGACTGACAGTTAAGAACAATTTAGATATAGATTTTCTACCAAACACATCAGGTGAAATGGAGCGACATGTGAAGTCTAATTTGAGGGGCTGTGAGTGAGAGAGTTAGGGTGGGCATGGATTAAGGGCTAATGAATGAAGAGGAAAAGAAGCTCTGACTGATCAGTATTGGAAAATCTGTGTTGTAGCAAACCCGCTGAAGCAAGACACATGGAAAAGGATTGAAACATCTGCTGTGATGAATTGTGTGTCTGCAGAGAAGGTTTACCGCTGCAACTCATGAAGGAGTGAGGGGTGAAGAGGGGATGAAAAAAGAGAGGCCTTATGCGGTCAACCTCAGAAATGTCCTGACCTTTCTAAAACACTACTTCCGGCAAAGAAATGTTATCCCCGAGCAGTGACTAATATCCTATAATTCCGTCCTGTGCTTCATGGTAATAGATACCTTATAGATGAAGAGTGTGCACTTGCATGTTAAAGGTCGTGCATGGTGGAAGAACACGGCGCAGTGAGATCTGCAGCTGTGGCTCAAGATTTGGCCTTGCACGCGCAACAGACGTGGGCATGCCTCTATCCCTGTTACGCTTCATCGGGCCTCGCAACGCGTCTGTCTAGCTACAGATGGCCATGAAGGATGCTGCACAGCATGTTGGACAGAAATAGGCTTGGAACCGGAATGAAAAAATGCGGAACAGGTCAACGTCTGCAAACTGAAGAAGAGATCGTTCTTTTAATGGCAGGATTTTAAATATATATAATTTATTTACAATACTCAGACATTTACAATGAAAACATTGAAGAATTACTTTAAGAAAACTTACTGTAACAAAATCAAAGGATTGTTAGCGGCTGAACCTGTAGCAGTTGTAGCTAGCAGTCAGTCAGCTCACCATATGCTGTTTGGTTACCCACTGTTTGGCAGAAGTTGAAAAAAAGCCAACTCATTGCATGAGAAAAGTGAAGCACATTCTCCAGGCTTCTGGTGTCTCAAAGAGTATGGAGATCCTGTTAAGTCCCAGGCCATAGAAAAGTAAAGGCAGGGACTTAGTACAGTGGAACATAGGAAGAAGGAAAAGAAAGTGTGTGTGTGTGTGTGTGTGTGTGTGTGTGTGTGTGTGTGTGTGTGTGTGTGTGGAGGGGGGGGGTTGCATCACTGCAATCACTGGTAACAAAGTACTGGTACTGAATCTTACACCCTAATCATGGTCCAGAAGAACAGCTCAGTTCATGGGCAATGCAAGGAGGTTTCACCTTCCATTCATAAACTAAAGTTTAAAGAAAAGCAAAAACTACAAAGGTTTATTATTGTATGTGATCCCTGTCTCCTATTTAATAGCAGGAATCTGTCAAGTAACTGAACACAAAGCATATAAGATCATATACTATCTAAATATAAAACATGTAATATATGTTCAATATATATGTTCAATATATGTTCAGTACTTATAGTTTTGTCAATATTTCTGTTGATTACAGACTGAGCAAACATGCAGTGTGTGAGCTGTGCTAAAATGATAAAGTAACTCTGCAATGTTACAATGAGACAAACAGCAATCTTATTTTTTTTGGAGACAGTTATCCAAGCATTCTTTAAGAATAAACTGAGTTATCCAGCACTGCCCAGGTCAAAAAGGTGCAGTAATGGAAAAGTAAAAAAATAATGGCATTATACAATGACTAAAATTTTACCACTGAAGTGGATTTTAGTACTGTATTTTTACCCAAATAGCACGCCCAAGTAAATAACACACCCACTCATATAACACAGAAATTCTGAAATTATGTTAAAAAGTTCTGGTATAGCGCATACGTGTAGTGCTAGTAGGTCCTGTCCTGCACCGCATAATAAGAGCTATTTACCTTATTGTACTTCATCTCCAGCATTTTCTTGGATATGCTGTGTAAAACGTAGGTCAACCTTGGGTTCGGTAAAATTGCTCTGAAATCAGCTTTCATTTCAAGTTAATCCAGTTGCATATCGAAAATATACAAAATGGAGGTTATTAATGCAAAATCTTTCTGCTGTACCGCACTCACGAAAATAACGTGGGGGGTTGCGCAGTTTGTAAATACGCGTTATATGTGAAAAAAAATACAGTAGATAAGTATTGTTAGTGCTGTCATACAGGCAAACACTACAGAGAGTGATGTGCACACTGGTTGTAGTAAAATGTAAAAAGGAAAGGTGAAACAAGGAAATAAGAAAATATGTTATATAGGGCCAAACTTTATCATCCTTACATCACTTACACATGGAGTGTTGTGTGTGTGCGCATGTGGGTGTATAGAGCATATATGGCATATATAGAGCATATATGCAGAGAGTAATTAATCATCTACCACCAAACATTATTAGTTTACAGAGTGTATGAGGTAGCCATCCTCCTATGTGTGTGGGGGGAATCCATCAGCATCTTGTACATCAGTATGGGTTTGTACAGCACACATGGCATCTGCAAACATGTGTATGTGTAGGGGAAAAAATGCATTGGTGTCACAAATGTCTGTGTGTGTGTGAAAATCAATCAGTGTCACATACGTACACTCCGTGTGTGACATTACTACATGCTGCCTGTAAAGTCACTATTCCTGCTTAAAGAACTAAGCCAGAGACCAAATTTTAAATTGTCAAAATAGCAAGTAGCTTTTCTGTACTTTAATGAACCTGATTACGCAAAAGCCTCACTTACGGTGAGAAGTACCTGTGTGCCAAATTTCAAGCCATGCATAAAGAACAGATAGACAAATGGAGACTGAGTTTTATAGAAGCCTAGAGTTAGAATCTACTTGTTTAACCATTTAACTAACAGACACAGAAATTTTTATAAATGAAAGCAGGCAACAATAAAACTTCAAACAAGTCTGGCAAAAAAAAAGTTGCTAAACCAAAATACTTAAAATTAAAAAAAATGCATAGCACTGTGGCAGTTATGAGCTGAAATAAATGTTCTGGTGGCTAACGGAGTGATTAATGGTGCAAAGTTCCTCCTTATGAGACCAACAGATCCACAAAGGGTAATTAATCATACTGAGGCACATGTGCTCTTGGAGGCAGTCCTGAGAAATGGACTCAGGGCCAGAGAGAGGTCAATGAACACCACCGTATGATGCAGTTATCAATCAGAACACAGGATTTATTTCCTGTGGACTGTATACAGTTCAAGGATGCTACGGTGATGCTGCTGTTTGGAGACCTGTAGCCAGTGCCAACTGTTCTGACCACAAAATTTATGCACAGCAGTCTGCTTTGTTTCATATCTTCAGTATCATTTAATGTAACATTAAAAACGGAAAAATAACTATAGAGATGGACTACAGCAAAACAGTTATCCAGCTTAACTTAAATGTGTCTACATGCATTTACAAGATTAAAAGAAACATACACATTCTTAACAATTAATATCCCAAAGCACACAGTGGCAAAAGCATCCATTTCCCAATGCCACAATCGATTCCATAACTGAGTAAAAACAAATTCTTGCAGTCCTTGAAAGCATTTAAAATCAAAACTACTAAAAAGTACCACCCATTTGCCTAATCCAAAGCCACTCTTATTAAAATCATAAAAATATGACAAATATAACCAAGGATACACAGACATACAAATCATTCAACTCACTTCTTAGGTGTAAACATCATTTTAAGTCACATTCTATTCACGGCTACATCCAGAACCCTGGAAATTTGACTCTACCAGCAGGTTAACTGACACTAATTTCTGGAGAAGGTTTCAAACCACAGTTGTTTCAATGCTGAGCTATAACAGATCAGTCTTATCTGACACCTGGCCGTAACAGACTTCACTGGTTATGTCCACAGGCAACTTTTTAATGAAAGTTCACTGGACCATAAGCTTTGACCTTTTTGAAAAACCCTAAAAAAAAAAGTCAGCTATTAAAATGTCAAGAGAATTGTAAAATAACATGTTTGTCTTGGCAAATTGCAAACACACACTTAAAAACCACACATTCACACCTGAAGCCACTAAACCTGACAGCAATAGTTCTCTGTTCCAGCAATTGCCAGATGGAAACCTGGAAGTACTCCACATGAATAATCTCCAACATGCAATGTTTCTAAAGCAGGGATGCAAGCTTTGAAATGAACTCTATCAATACAGACCAGACAGCAGTTTATTAGGAAGCAGTAAAGCAATTTTTCCAGTAGAGAATCGGCAGGTGGAGTTAGGAGGGTGCTGTTCTATGTGAACACCTGTCATATGTAATAATGAAATTAACAGAAGTTGATTTTTGGCTAATTGTCTCACATGAGAGCAAATATGTGGGGAAATTACTTTTTTTCTTTTTTTTTAAAAAAAAGGGTTTGCAAATGTTTTCATTATTAAATACATTTATTCTTTTCTGAGAGCCATCAACTGGTAATAACTGGTAAAAAAAAAAAAAATAAAAAATAAAACTAAAATAACGGAAATACTGAGGAAGAAACCACTTACAAAATCGAGGGGAAAAAAAGTATGCTTACCGTCACAGACTTGAGAGTCATGCCATGGTAGGTTCCCATTGTGTCAATCTTGAAACCTTCAGTTTCTGCAAGGAAATAAAAAAAAAAAAAAACCTTATTAATATTACCTTCAATGATGTCAAATTTGGATTATACATGTTGTGCCAATGACAGGATTTCATTCAAGCAAAAAGGTATAAAATCTAAAATATAAAAAGTAGCTCATTTTGGCCACCCGATGATAGAAAACACCTTTAAAGAGGAATGATTACTTAAGTTGGTATTAGGGATTTAAAATGATTTTATTTTCTAGGACACAACAGCACAAAATGTTACTTGTACAATACAAATGATCAAAAAAAAGAAATAACAACAATACAACTTTAAAGATCTCTTAGTGCTATAAATAGAAGAGTACATTTTTAAAAAAGGGAAAAGGTAAACAGAGTGAGGGGGGGAAAAAAAAAAAAAAAAAAAAAAAAAACACACCATGCCTGGAGGAAAAATAAAACACACACGCGCATGCATGCGCGCACCTCCGAAAAGGCCTCTACAATATCAATACGCTCATCCCATCTATTCGTTAATCGTGCTTCTAAGAGGCTGTAAACAGCATATAAAATTGACATTTTTCCATTTAAAGTACTGGGGACAGCTTCCATAGTTAATACTTAGTTTTGCATTATAAGTTGATATGAAACTCGGGAGTAAATGACTAAGTGAGGGAGCGTATCAAGTCTGTCCCGTGAATGTGTGTTAAGTGGCAGTGAGTGAGTGCTGAACATGAGGCATCTCTCCCATGTCTACATTAGTCAGAGGGTAAATATAGATTGTTTTCACATACTTCTGTTGAGAGAATTTTTAAAACAAAGCTTGTGGATACTACATTTAATAGTGACAACATTCATTTAAAAAACAACACATGAAAAGCTCCATTTCAGGATTTTTAATAGTAAGCATAGTAAACTCAGTGTGCAATGAAAGTGGAAAAAATGCAACTGTGACCAAGGCAGTGCTGATGATGAGATATTTAAATAAATAAATAAGAATCAGATAAAGAAACCAGATGTGCATAGCAGTCCTGCCTGCTGAATCACATCTCGTGCTGTGGTCATTTCAACATGATCTCAGATAGAAAAAAGCTGTGTCAAAGGATGATACATCCACGATTCAAATGTCATCCAAAAAGTAAGGTCAAGTTTACTGAATTCAAGCAACGCAGCTACACCATATTCTCAATTACCCCCATACGGCAGGGACACAAATCAATTTCTACTGTGTTATCTGTGCTGGTTTCAAGAAATCAAACAGTAACCATGTCATATAAGGCATCCTTTAAGTGATTATCAATATGCTGTTGATGAAACCAAGGGTCTTCATATTTCCAGTCTAATTAGTACTTTTATTCAGTGTAAATGTATGTGGCAGTGATCATTTTCAAAACATAGACTTGTCCTTATCAGTTTAAATGCATGCCATTTACAGGAGAGGGAATAAATATCAGTAATGAAATTGCAAAGGACAGCTGATGATGAAACAAACCTGTCCATGTTACATGGTCATTGCTAAGGCAGTAGTTTATGCTAATAACATGTGGTTCTGTACATACATTTTATATGCTCTTTATATGTAACATACTGTATCCATTCACATGCACACACGGGTACGCTAACTTATAAACAGAAATCGGCCCGGAAGTACATTGGTGTCTCAGTTTGTTCGTAAAGTCACTGCAAAAGCTTAGTAAAAACATGTCCCTCAATTTGTTACATTGTGTAAAACTGTCAAAAAACTTAAGAGTTTGAATTTTAACATTTTTATCAACTTTGAACTACATAAAAACTAATTTATTACTGAAATTAAAAATACATATTCTCTTTCCCTCATTTAATGCTGATTTTGGATTCATTGATGAACATGTGCAGCGTTGATCTTATTATTGATCACAGACACTCAAACAGCAGAGATAAGCTATGAACACTAGAAAAGAGTTAAATAAATATTGTCATTTACTGTGCTGGTGCATTCCATTGAGAAATACCAACTAGGCACAGAAACACATAAATTCACATGAATTTCTGAGAACAGAAAACACAATAAGCGTTCTTTGAAAATTTGTAAAAAAAAATATGACTGTGTGTGTATGTGTGTTTGTTTTTACTTGCATCCCTAGCATAATTCCTCTCATGACAAGCAGCTTCACTTTTGAGTTTAAAGCACATTAAGTAAGGATTGACTGCTTGAGCAGATGCTCCAAAGGCATAAAATGTTCAACAAAAAGACATTCTCTGCCACTGTGTAACAATCTGCAGTGCTTCATAAACAGATATACAAAGTAGAATGGATGCATGGATCCTAACCGATTTGGTCATACCACAGAAAACACTGCATTAGCTTATAAATTTGGTTCACTTTCCTTCAAAGGACAATCAGTGAAGATTGTAACCCTAGATGAGGGGTGAGGGAGAAGGGAAGCACACTAAAGAACAACCGGCAGCCTGTTTTCCAGGAAGACAACAAAAGACCTGTCTTCAGACACCAGAACTCACCCTCTTTCCCTTTGAACCTCTCCTGATCATATCTGTTGTATGCAGCTGGCACAGGCTGTTTGTTTCTGACTGATGGATCCTTCAATACATAAACAAACAAAAGGAATGAAAACTACATTACACTCATGTGCTACAGTTCATGGGTTTAAATATTTTCAGTCTGTTAGATTAGTAGAGTGACATGCACTGCACACATTCCATGAATCCTGTATGTACTAATGAAATCATAATATCTAAGGTCATTACCCTACACAACACTGTTTTCTATTCTTAACATAGCTTTGGACAAAGACCCGAGCAAATTTAAGAAATGATAACATCAAAAATAAAAAGATGGATTGCAGCAATATACTGATGTGATGAACTGAAGAAGTGCAGCAGGGTCTGTCTGCGCTTTTTCATTGTGTCCCAGCAGTCAACTGAATAATTAAAGTCATTGCCTGGGTAGAAGCCTGGCTCTTGCAGGTAAAGGAAAAAAATGCTGTAGAATGAAAAGTGGACCTGTCAGTAAATTATTCACACTCGCTGGATTTAACTGGTGATGTTACTTCAAATCATAAGTTGACTGCTGGAACATAAGGAAGACACACAGTCCCGCTGCCTCAGATGGTTTAAAAAAGACAGACTTTGAGCTCGACTGCAATAACAGGTGTCACTCTACTTACCACCTGGGTGGTGTTCTGTGCTGGTCTCTGTTCTGGGGCTCGGCCCTCCTCCCTAGCCTTCACTGACTGAAGGATCGCAAAGATATTCTTGGAGAAGTTCTGTAGGAAAAGGTTCATTTTCTTAATACAAGCAGCACCATGTAAACAGTACCAAGAGGGTGGTGGAAGATTAATAGCCAAAGTGTCCATGGGGGCTGCTGTCCACTGAGTAATCATAAATTCACTAGAAGACAGAGTGTGGGGACATTTTAAATGCCAAAGTGACTGAGGAGCAACCGTTTACACCTTCCAAACACATGCATGTATTGATTTTTTTGAGATGTGATTTCCCTTCTCTTTAGTTCACAGCATTCAAAGCACTGGCTGTTACAAAATATTCACAAAAGCTTCTGTGTGAAACCCAGGAAAGACAGAAGCAAATCTAGCAGAAACTGCACAAAGATGAACAGAATAACAGCAGCACAGACACTATACAAACCGTGACATTTAAAACAAATGCAGCAGCCTCACATTACATTAGAAACTGATGTCAAAGTAGTTAAAAAAAAAAAAACAAAAAACATAATTCAAGCTCCTAACTTCTTGGTAGCCATTAACTACAAACTGACAGAAAGAGAGAAAAATGCATCAGCATTTTGGTACCCCAGTGAAGATCAGAAAATATCAGCATAATTATGCCTTTACTTTCCACAAGACTGCTGCTGCATGGTAGCAGGTTTTCAACACCATCTTGGGATGTCACTATCACCCACACTGTCTGGCTCATGATGTTGATGCAATGGCTCAGTTGAGAGCCTGGAAGCCACCGAATTCTTACTTTTTTAGTAAATAAACAATAAAAATGCCTACTGTTCTATGCTGATACCAATACAGACAACTTTTGGTATTCTCCTTCAAATCTGAGGATGGATGAGACTCCAACCCTCAACTCCTTTTTAATATGTACATAACTATATTAAAGATCTGCCCCCAAAGTAACTGCAAAAAGCTAGGGTACCCAATCCAAAAAAGCATGTCGTACACATAGTTATTTAAACAGATCCATAAACAGGCTTTCCCCCATGTCTGACAGCATTTTTCCCCCCCATTTCACTAAGCATGCCAGTTTTCATATAGGCTCCTGTTAATTGAGTCACAAATATTCAGAGATACAAAAATGTTTATTTCTTTGCCTTAAAAAAAAAAAAAAAAAGTAGCAATTTTCACTTGCATTTCCCCATCTAGCTGTCCACTGAGTAAAAAGCATCTAAAGAAAACAGGGGTATAGGACCTCATTCATTCAACTCACTTTCTGGATACAGTCATCCCTCAATTTACATGTCAGGTTAGTTCCTGAAAAAGCTACATAAATTAAAAATGCATCGATCTAGAGAGCCATTTCTATTATTTCTTAGGGTAAAATAATGTTGCATTCCCAGTCCACCGAAAAACCTCAATCCATCTTTCTCAAATATCGCTAAAATAAAACTGTAAAACGGCTGACTTGACACTTGACTTTGTGGCAGACACACCCCTCTCCACCATGCCCTACTCCCTTAAAGTGACATTGTCACATTTGGCAGATTTATAACACACAGGTGCAGCGATCATGCTACACACAGGTGCAGCGATCATGCTACACAGCACACGCACACAGAGACCCTGCCCTGTGAGTTTTTTGGTAACATTTGGATGAATTTGTAATATTGGGATTTTTCTTTTTTTGATGGAGTACATTGTATTAAGCAGATTGGCATGCAAATTGAGTTATGGTATTAAAAATCACCTCCTAGCAAGAACATGTAGATCAAGTGTGTGTAAATTGAGGGACTACTGTACACTGTTTGCGATGCTTGTGTCTGGTGTTTGTAAAAACTGATAATCGTTAACAAGATGGCAACTGCTACATGTTTCCAGAATAAATCAGTTAACAATGATATTACATAAAAATATGTGGACAGGAAATACACTAAGTTACCAGTTAATTAGGTACACCTATAGCTGGTTGCGCTTCCTTAGACCCTCAGAAGGGTATGAATTCATTTGGAAATGGATTCTACAAGATGCTGAAAGCACTGCTCAGGAATTTTTTGCCATATGAAAATTACTATGTTGCATAGCAGCTGTAAACTGAATGCTGTACAGGCTTGCTGTGCAAAGCCCTTTTAATCTCTTCCCAAAGATCCTCAAAAGGATTGAGAACCAGGGACTGTGCAGGCCACTGAAACAATAGAAACTTGCTGTTGTATTCTTGAAACACTTTGGTGACGATACGTGCCTTCTGAAATTGTGCATCATCATGGCGGAATCAAAGCCATGAAGGGATGAAATTTGTTAGCAATGATGTTGAGATATCCTGTGCCATTCAGAAGTTCATCAGTGGGTAACAGGGGCCCTAATGTGTGCCAGGATAACATTTCCCACATATCACCCTGTCACCAAACAGGATAGTTTCATGAACTCGCATTGCTTTCACCAAATTCAATTCATCCACCAGTATGATGCAAAAGGAACCCGAGTTCATCTGACCAGAAAACTTCTTCCCTGCCGTTCAACAGATGAATTTTGATACTGCTGTGCCCAATGGAGACAAACTGTCTTGTTCTTCGCTGAGAGTATCAGCACCAAACATTTTCTTTGGGTGTTATCATCTTTGTAGCCCAAAGTGCAATAAATGGTATGTTCTGAGATGATAGTTTGCACACCAATGTTAAATTTGGATGATTTGGCTGGTTTTTCCAAGTCTCTTTACTTGCAGAATTCTTACCATGCTCTGTTGACCCCTCCTATTCAACACAGTATTGCTGATTGTGGCTACTTTTTCCTGTTTGCAACAATTTCACAAGTCTTTAAAACAGTTGTGTGAAACATCCAGTACAACAACTGTTTGGTAGATGCCAGAACAGGCAAACCTAGCACCGACTATCATGCTATATTCAGTCACTAAGGACACTCCTTTGGCTCATTATAATGCTCAACTGAACACTAACTGATGCTAGAAATGGTACTCTAATTTATACCACGCACACATTGCAGTCACATGAGATATGACGAAGAAATGTACAATTTGTGTCAAGACGGCGATATACTTATAAACTGTCAACTCAGTATTGCTCAGCAAAACAATTTTTAAAAATTAAAGCAGCTTGAACTCTGTTCAATGGAAACATTCAGAGTTCTTGGAAATGGCTGTAACAAATTAAAAAAAACCTTATTTTTACAAACTAAGGTGCGCCTCTTATGATTCTTTTCTTGGTTGTACAAAAGAAATAATAAAGCAAAGCCAAAGTGAAATGGAAATTTGATGAACATTGCATAAAAGTACAGAATTAATATATATGTACAGAATTTTATATATAGTTTGTGTGTGTGTGTGTGTGTGTGTGTGTGTGTGTGTGTGTGTGTGTGTGTGTGTGTGTGTGTGTGTGTGAGAGAGAGAGAGAGAGAGACCAATTAACATGAAATGCATGTCTCTGGACCATGGGAAGAAACTTTAGCATCTGGTGGAATCCCACGCAGATACAACACACAAACTGCACACAGACTGAGCCCAACACTCAGCCGAGGTACTCTGAAGCAGTATTACTACCAGCATTATAACCATTACCACTAGTCTGTCAAAACAAAACAAAACAAAACAAAACAAAAAAAAAAAAAAAAAAAA
>UFQX01000171.1:0-72710 GCA_900497675.1 Arapaima gigas | reverse complement strand
AAAAAAAAAAAAAAAAAAAAAAAAAAAAAAAAAAAAAAAAAAAAAAAACACAATATTAATGATCTTACTTGCTTCATTAACGATCTTCTCGCATCCCATCTGACCTGAAGGGCCACTACTTTATAGAGCTATGGAGAACAGAACTTATGCAGATCTGAATTGATGTTGTAAATATACTTAGAGGACACTCATGCACCTTCCATAGAAAAGCATTATTTAAAAAAAATAAGTAGCCCGTACTAAAAGAACTGATCTTTGAACATGTCACTGTGAAGTTCTTAACTACCATACTCACTGTTCTACACTTTTATACATTATGACACTATGGTGACATAAAAAAATGAAAACAGCTTTAAAAGATGCTGGCCTACTCCATCTTTTTTAATCTTCTGTTTAAACCAGTAGCTGACTTGCTTCTTTGAAAATACTCTCCATGTTCCCAGAAAAGCTTAATGGCTGTTCAGGAATTGTCCCCAGACACCTAAAGGACTTAATAACCTTTACAGGCCAATCATTAAAGGAAACAGGCTGAAAAGTCTGCATATTAACCATAACGGTACAAAAAAAGAGCGGCTCTAAACATTATTAAATTAACAATTACTCTGCACTTGTTAATTCTATATCCCACATGACATAAATTTGATGAGATGCAGGTTTAGAGCCATTAAATGACTTCAAAATGAAGGGAGTTGACAACGACTAAGTGATTAATTCAAAATAATGAAAAGGCAGTGCGTTTAGTAAGATGGAAGTAGGAAACAGTGCTCTTATACTGTCACCTGCAGGAAGTATACAGCATTACACCCTCCCCCCACTGTACACACCGCTGTAATGTAAACACACCGCCACATCATGTAAAGTCCCCAATTTCTTCCTATTCAGTTTCAAGACAAAGTACTACAGTTTTTAATCACATGTTACAAAACATCTGTAGAGCAAATGAGTAAATTAACCTAAACACCAACTTCTGTTATCTTTTTCAGGTGATGAAATGCATAAAATGCATTATTTATAATTCACTGCCACAAATACAGGACATATTCCCATGTTTGACACCATAAAAAAAGCATTTTCTTATACCAAAAAATTTGAACATTTGACACCTTAGATTTGCATTACAAAATTTTAAAAGAAAGTTATAGAATGTCATGGCAATAAATCAATAATATTAAAAGAACAATATTATGTGCTACTTATACTACATTGATATCAATTACAATATACAATATAATTACAATATTTTTGATTGCTGCGATTGACTGGCTGGCTAACAATACTTTGTAACTGTAAAAGTAATGTGAACGTAATCTGTAATTTAGAACTCGTTTGTTTTCACAGTTAAGGAGTTTCAAACAGTACCTTACAAACCCATTGGAGATTTTCTAAGATCACATATAGACATTAGAACTTTATTTTACCCAAACTTTAAATTAAGCCAATACAGATCAATCACACTTATGGGAACCTCCTTCTGACAGCCTCAAAATAAATACTTAGTCAAATTAAAATGTTGCGAATGCCAACTACACACACACACGCACACAACTTTATTAGGAACAACTGTACAGCTGCTGTTTCATGAAATTATCTAACCAGCCAACAAAGTGGCAGCAGTACAATGCATAAAATCACACAGACTCAAATCATGAGCTTGAGTGAATGTTCACTGAAAACTTCAGAAGGAGGGGGGGGGGGGGTGTCATGTGACTGGCTGTGGCAAATTTTTTGGTGCCAGACAGGGTGGTTCGAGCATTTCAGAAACTGCTGCTCTCCTAGGATGTTCACACAGAACAGTCGCTATAGTCACAAACTTAGAAGAGAATGGTGCCAAAAACAAAAACCCATCAAGTGACCAGCAATTCTGCAAGAAGAAACTTCTTATTGAGAAGAGAATGCCCAGACTGGTTCAAGCTAAAAGGAAGGCTACAGTAACTCAAATAACCACTATTTATAACAATGGTGGGCAGAAAAGCATCTCTGGAGGCATGACATGTTGAACCTTGAGACGGATGGGCTACAACAGCAGCAGACCACTTCGGGTTCCACTACTGTCAGCCCAGAACAGATACAATAGAGGCTACAATAGACATTGTCTCGCCATAAACCGGACAGTTGGAGTGCGAAAAAACGTAGCCTGGTCTGATGAATCTTGATTTCTGGTACAACCAGATGGTAGGGTTAGTATTTGGCATAAACAGCATGACCCAACCTGTGTTGTATCAATAGTTCAGGCTGGTGGTGGTGTAATGGTATGGGGAAATTTTTCTTGGCGCACAACAAATAGCAATAAGGCATCGTTTGTATGACAACCACAAATTTGCCACAATTTACCCATCTTCTACTAGCTACTTCCAGCATGAAAATACACCATGTCACAAAGAACCAGTTTGAAAATGCCTTGTACTATGAACATGACAATGAGTTCGGTAAACTTCAACTTCACCAAATGGAGCACGTTGCAAATATGGTAGAACTACAGACTGGCAACATGAATGTGCAGCTGACAAATGTGCAGCAACTTCGTGATGCAATCATGTTAACATGAACCAAAATCTGTACAGAATATTTCAGCACCTTACTGAATCCATGCCATGAAGAATTCAGGATGTTCTGACAGAAAAGGTGGTCCTACTCACCGGCCTCATAATTAGGTACACATTTAGTAGGATCCTCTTTTGGCTTGAGAATAGCAGGGATTCAGCAACAAGGTACTGGACATAGGGTTTCCACAGGGTCATTTGTCCATGGTGATGTCAGCTTCGCTGTTTCTGTACATTTTTTGATGGCACATCACATTCGTGTTCTCCTGGCATTCATTCACAGTCATCTCAGTGATCACATAGGACAGGTGGGACAATACAGGTCACCGTAGTTAAGTAAGGCCACTGTGGTGTTTGTGCAACTGTACTGTAAAATTCCTACGTTAGCAGTTTCTGAAATTGTGGAACTAGTGTGACTGGCACTAACGATCAAGGTCATGTTCAAACTTAGACTACATGTCCATTCTGATGTCCTTTCAAACAGTAGCTGGGCCTCTAGACGTTGTCTGTGCGTTTCATATACTGAATCACAACCATTTGCAGAGTGAGCTGTGTGAATAAATAGATATACCTAATAAAGAAGCCAGTGTATACACATGGGGGGTGTCAGTAAGAAATACGGCTTGGACAGTCCCAAGTCTATAAACAGGTACTGGCTAACTAACCAGATGCAGCTGTAACAGACAAGGAGGGGAAAAAAAAAAAAAACTATCAGTGGTGATAGATGTGGCAATTTTGAGTGATAGAAACATCAGGAAGAAGAAATGTGAAGCTGGACAAATAAAAGGGATTGAAAAAAGAACTGGAAAGAATTCAGAAGGTGAAACCCAAGGGAGTCCAATTGGTCATAGGAGCACTTGGGTTTGTGACAAACTGAGGGAGTGGATCCATCAGATCCCAGGTATGACAACACTGGTTTCAATTCAGAAGAACACAATACTAGCAACAGCAACAATATTGTCATATCCTTAAACTCCTAGGCCTCTGGTAGCAGGTCTCATGAAAAGTTACCATACCTAGGCGAAAACCGGGTGAGAAAGAAACAACTCGGAAAGTGAGGCTCTTTGAATCATAGCTATGAAAGTTTCACCCATTTTCTTTGTTTACTGTTAAGAACTGGAGTGTATTTTGTCATACCTGAAAGAAAAAAGGTTAGTTTTTTTTTAAAATCCAATTTCCTTAACCCTGCAACATTTTTTTAATCCCCCTGTGCAATTATAAATATAGGAATATCGTTTAAATACCAGCCTAGGAGAACAGCATACCACAGAAGCATAATCAAACCTTCATCAATCACACTGCCTGTTCCAAAGTGATGAGCAGCAGATAAATCAGCAAGGCTTGTTACTGCAGCACCATATATCTGCAAAGGAAAACTTTTTCACAAACTGCACACATTGGTTGAAAACTTAAAGGGTGGTGGGGGGGATTAAAGTTAATTCCCCATAATATCTTCTGTTAAAAACATTCTAGCAGAACTTTATGCAGGCTTGAGTGGGTGAAATCAGATCGACAGAATCTTTACCGCCATTCCACGCTTTAATAAAACTCAGGCTTATCTTAAATAGACAGTGGGTCGAAGCAGCTCAACAAACAGCTGGGTAGTGCTGTCATCTCCTGTGTATTAATACCTACAGATTTACAAGTGGTAAACCCATGAGCAGGCTAATAAAAGAAGGATTACTCCCACCAACAATGCTTTTCAGGCCTAGTGTAATCACAGAGCTTGGGGATCAAGTTCACAGAAGCAAGCAACTTTTTGGATCAATAGCAATTAAAGTCAAGTGCCTCCCCCTTCTCGTCCCTAAACAGCATCATAACATGCTGGTAAATTAAAATCTCAACTCGAAGGTTAACAAGTCACTTTGCTCAACTATAACAGTCCTGTTAGAAGTCTTCACATACCAACATACAACAAGTACAAAAGCATTACAAATATGACACTTGTTCCCACTGGTTCCTCAATGCAAACACAGCTTTGACCAAAACAGTATAACTGTCTGCAACTCAAATCACCATGTTGTAACCAAAATAGTCAACCCTGAGATATGAGCATCAGAGTCATGAGAAGTTTTAATACCCATACTTTCTTGTTTGCAAGTACTGAATTTGAGTTTTGGACACTTCCCACTGCTCTGCTGAGTGAGACTGGGTTAAACATGTGACTGATAAAATGTACATAGTCTCATATATAGAAAGCGTATTACATTACTCTTACATTTATTCATTTAGCAAACACTTTACTACAGGTGCAGTAAACTCACTACTGATCTCTACAGCAAAGCTATGCAATACAAGCACACACAGGCACCCACTTTGAAACATTTCTTGCAGGGGGTTCATTCATCGGGACACTGTATATGCATTTTTATTCTGTGTACACTGATGTTGCTAGTTTCTTTACTTATGATTGCAGCATACTGTTATAAACATTCTTAGTATTATATGTTTTGCTAACTTTTGTGTAAGCACAAGTTCAGACTGTTTTACCTTTCCACACTGTATTGGCAGCAGAGCAATGCAAAAATACACACATGGACGCATACATGTATGCACAGTGTGAGAAACTTAGAGTCACCAATACACCTTAAACACGTGCCTCAGTGCCTTAAACACTGAGCTCTCAGAGCAAACTCACTTAATGTTTGATAAGTAATTGCTATTAAAGAGATGAACAGCAGACAGCTGTAAAGTATTGGAAATAATGGATAAAAATTGCTTTCATATGTTGTATTATAACAACTTAAGGTTAAATATTAAAGCAATTTGGTAAATCTGATAATATTTTAGCACTAACAGGACAACTTTTGAGGTTCACAAGCACCTTGAAACTTTTACCAATGAAAATAACGGTAGTTAGGATCGTTTGCGTCATTAAGGTTTTCTCACGAACACATTCATCTTTTTAAGGACTGGGAAGACTAAATAACTAACTCCGTCCACTTTTTAAACAGGTTGTGCCATAGAGTTGAACCTGACTCACAGAAAGTACTGGGTGATTTTCCAAGGAGAGGGAGGGAGTAGTTGTCATTGCCTTTTTTCCATGCATGATTTTTTTCCCTTCAGTTCAGCTTCCCTGCCCCACTTGTCCTGATGAGACGCACAGTGGGAGCAAAATGAGAAAGCAGGCCTAGACCTTCCTGTTCCTCCCAATGGTCTCAAAGCCCTCCTGAGGGATCCCTAACAGTTCCCAGGTCAGCCGAGAGATCTTTCAACATGTCCTGGGTCTGCTCAAGGGTCTCCTCCCAGTGGTATGTGTCTGTTTTAACTCCCAAGGGAGTTGGCCAGGGGACATCTAAACAACATGCTGAAGTACTTCAACTAGCACCTCTTGAGCTTGAGGAGCAGCGGCTATACTTCAAGACTCCCCTGGATCATTGAGCTTCTCACCCTGTCACAGAGGGCCAGCCCAGCAATCTAGCATACAAGTCTCAAATTGGCCACTTGTATCTGTGACCTCTTTCAGCCATCACCCATAGCTCATGACTATAGCTGAGGATGGGAATGTAGTTTCAGCAGTAAACAGTGTTTTGTCTGAAAACTTACCTCCTGCTTCACCACCACCAGACAGGTACAGTGCCCACAAAACTGCTGACACTGTACCAAATTTACCTTTAAATATCCCATTCCCATATTGAAACCACTGGTGTGCAAGACCCCAACATACTTCAACTCCTCAACTGAAGTCAGCTGCCCCCATCTCACCTGTTGGGGGCAGTCCACTCTTCCTGGAGAGGATCATGACCTCAGAACCAGAGGTGCTGATTTTCATACCGGTCACTTCACACTCAGCAGCAAACTGTTCCTGTGGTACCTCCCTGAGCACATGCCAAAGTACACAGTCATATGCCTTTTCTAAATCCACCAAACACACCTACAAGCTCCTGGCTGAGGGCTGCGCAGCTGGAGTTTCTGTAGTGGACGAGAGGGTTGCCTCAATGCAGCCGTGGGTCACAGAGAGGAAAACTGACTGCTTTCGGATGTGCACAAAACAACTGTTACAAGTATTTAGCCTTCTTGAGTACCTCAGCAAAATTTTTTAAAAGACTTCAATGCTCATGTTTAGAATGACAAGGATACCTGCAGGGATGTGACTGGGGTATGACCTGAATTCTAGTGGTGAATTACTGGACTTCTAAGACTAACCATGGATTGTTGATATCACCATATTCAAACAAGGTGGTTAACAA
Source organism: Arapaima gigas (assembly GCA_900497675.1). Taxonomy (NCBI): domain Eukaryota; kingdom Metazoa; phylum Chordata; class Actinopteri; order Osteoglossiformes; family Osteoglossidae; genus Arapaima; species Arapaima gigas. The sequence goes on along the minus strand of UFQX01000171.1, from coordinate 65,980 downwards.
CTGTACTTGGTACCAGAATTTTTTGGTTCAAAAAGTCACTGACTGACTTTGTCATCAAATGTTCTGGACCCATGTGGGGCAGAAATATCAATTGCTCTTGAGTTGGATTCCACATACAGGGCACTGACTAGAAAGACCAAGGAGACTCAAGCATTTTGTAAGGGTTTTCTGGGAAGGACTGGCAGACAGCTCCATGTGACACTGATTTAACTTCCATCTCTGATAAAACTTCTCATTCATTCTGATTGAGGTTGAAGACACAAGAGTCTGAATGGACCACATTTAAGACCTTGGTCATAGATCAAGTTGCCAAAAGCTGTGGCCTCAGAGCAGTCAATGTTTCTTAAGGCGGTAACCCCAGAACCTGCTGTTAAAACACCAGCAGTGAAGGAAGCTGTAAGGAGGCCACAGGAGGAGCCCTTCTGTGTAATGTTCTTGGGGGATATAGCTGAGCATTACCATCAGGCCAATAGGGCTGCAGCAAAGGCAGTTGACAAAGCAAATACTCAGGTATGGAAGGAGTTTGAAGAGGCCATAGAGAAAAACTATAGGATGGCCACTAGGACGTTCTGCCAAACCATCTGTTGCTTTAGGAGAAGAAGGCCTGACCCTAGCCAGAATCTACCAGACAGGGGAAGAGAAGTGCTCACCACTTCCAAAATGATTGTGGAGCAGTAGAAGGAGCATTTTGAGTAACTCCTTAAGCTGATGGACATACCCTCCTATCAGGAGGTAATGACTGACAGTTCTGTTGGATTAGATTTCATCCATGTTACTATGCTGACATGGCAGCCTCCATGACCATAGGGTCGCTGGAGTGGATGAGATTCAACCAAATATGCTGGAAGTATTGAATCAGGTGGGGGTTGCATGGTGCACATGACTCTTCAATGTAGCACAGAGCATGAATAAAGCATTTCTAGATTGGCAGACTGGGGTGGTGGTGGTCCCTATATTTAAAAAAAGGGGACCAGAGGGATCACAATCCACAGCCGCCTGGATAAAGCCATACTTGAAAGGAGACACCATCTGAGCCTCAAATTTAAGAGAAACAATGCAGATTTCATCCTTGATGTTAAACAGTACATCAACTCTTCTCCCTGGCAAAGTTGTTTGAGGGGTCACTGAAATACACCAACCCTGTCCATGTACGTTTTGTGGCCTTGGAAAAGGTATGTGAGTATGTGCTTTGGGAAGTACTGCGACAATACAGGGTACTGGAATCACTGATGTGTGCCATCTTTTCACTGAATGAACACAGATTGAACTGTGCCCATATTCTGTGTATTAAATCAAATCTCTTCAATGTGGGTGTCAGAGTAAGACTGACTCATCATTGTGATTTTCACGGACAGGATATCAAGGTACAGTCAGGGTGTCTGGTTGAGGGGAAAAGGAGCAGCATCTGCTTTTTGCAGAGTATACTGTCCTTTTGGCCCCATTTAACTTTCAACGTGCACTTACTGCCGAGTACAGTATGAAATGAGTACCTCCAAGTCTAAAGTCATGGCCCTCTCCCAGAAGCAAGTGGGATGCTATATCCAAGTGAGGCATGAACAGCTGCCCCTACTGAAGGAGTTAAAGTAACTCAGGGTCTTCACAATCGATGGAAGCAAGAGTGGGAAGTTGAAAGGTGGGTTGGTGCTGTACTGATCTGTAGGTTTTTGGACAAAGTTTTCAGATGACTGCTTAATTCATGCCCCTATCCTCAGCTAGGGTCATGAGCTATCGATAGTGACCAAAAGAAAAAGACTGTGAATGCAAGCAGCTGAAATTAAGTTTCTACGCAGAATTTCTGGGCTCAACTTCCATAACAGAGTGAGAAGCTCTGATCTAGGAGACCCTCTCAGGTAAAGTTGCTGCACTACCGGATCAAGAAATTGAGATGGTTCAACCATGTTGTAAAGACGCCCCTAGTCATTTCCCTCAGAAGTTAAATCAGCGATGTCCCAGTCAGAAAAAGACACCAGAGCAGACAAAGGATACTGGCTGGTCTGGAAATCTCTGGGGATCACTCAGAAGGACCTGGAGACCATCGCAGTTAAGAGAAGGATCTGGGTCCACCATCTTAGACTGCACTAACCTTGACCCACATCAGCAAGCAGAAAATTGAACTAATGTAAAAAATATTTGAAAATATAAATTTTCTGTCCACAAACCCCAGTTTACTCCAAGAGTGCTGACCAGTTCATCTCAAATATGTTTATCACCAAATTCAGAAAAACCAAACAGGAGCTCTAAACACTGTAGACAAGCACATGAAATGAATGTGATGCCACACTCCTATTTTGTTTATCTGTGCGAGTTTTGCTGTTCACCAATTGGAGGTCAAGTGAAAACACAGTATATTTGTAGTGGAAAAAGTTTTTTTTTAATAATGCCCTAAACATGCAACAAAAAGTAAATAAAATGAAAAATTTCCATCTTTAAAAAAAAAAAAAAAAAAAAAACCTCACATTTGAAACACAAGATACCAATGGATGTTTCTATGTCTCTTCTGATCCTAAGCAGTAACCGCAATTTTTCTACTTAAAAGGCTCTCATACGAAACACTGAAACGTTTCAGATGGATGACATATGTACTGAAACATAAAAACTAAAAAAGTCACTACACAAAAAAAAAAAAAAAGGAAAGACATTTGATCATCAGGGGTCAAGTTTGTGTTTACCTTTTTAACTATTCATTCCAAGAATGCAGCTGTTGCACTATGATCAGAAGGTGGAAAACTCTAAATCAGCTACATAACATTCTCATAAATCAGCAAATGAATTGAGATAATGGGAAGTCAATATGGTGTTAAGTCTGCAAAGTTTCGAGAACTTTTTACACTTTGGAATATATTTCTTGTTGATGTGATTTCAGGCCACCAATAAACTGCAGTTTCAGTGTGAGATGACCAGCAGCGAGAAACTCTGTCCACAAACTGATGCACCTTCTCTCCAAAGTTTGAATTGCATTAATCAAGTTCCACAAAAGAACAGATCCCTGCAGACCCCTGTATGTCTCCCAGAGGACAACTGTTCATCAATGCCTGCCATAGTCCACTTTCTATTTATAGCACAATCTCCATAAGGATAACATCAAGTTTAGTTCAAAGAACAAGTTCAATATTTCCACCTACCTTTCCACTGCTCTGTAGAATTGTGGTCCTTGTTCTCCACACTCTCTCTCGACTCACAATGTCTCTGGTGACATCCACCTCCGCGTCAACAAAACTTCTCTGTTTCAGGGCAATGTCATCATCGAAGTCTGTTTTAATTGTTGATCGCTTCTTTGCCATGATCTTTGCTTTAATGGCTGCAATCTTCTCGACAGACATAGTGTCTGACAAAGACCTAGAATCACAGACAACTTTCCCATAAGGAGCTGCAATATGCAATGAACTCAATATCTGCTCATTTCTAAAAAGTGCAAGAAGTTTGTAGTATAGTTACAGTATGAACAAACAAATTAAATCACCATGAGAAGTAAATATGTGGTTTGGAAAGTTAACATCAATAATAAGTTCTAGACTTTACCAAAAAGGTGACATGATAAGAATAATGGGCATGCAAAACTTGAAATGAGAATGACGTAAGGTCAGAGACTATAAAGTATAACATTCCTCCATCCATTATCATTAACCACTTTATCCTGCAAGAGCGAACCAATATCAAACAGCTTAAAATAAATGTATAATCAGGAATTAAAGGAAACCTGCAGTGGGATTTATACCTGATCTGATCGGTCTGTACAATGCCCTCCTTGTGTCCCTCCAGACGGGCAGCCAAACGCTCCTTGTCCAAACGCACACGTTCTTCATCCTATTTTATAAACAAAAAAAATATCATACTTACAAAAGCAGAAGAAAATTTCTGATAGATCTGACTTGCATTACTTATGCAGCAAATTGTTAGGAGATTAACAGGACTCAAATTGTATATTCATAATTTAACATGCCAAAATTCTATGACATTGTATATTCTTTACCTCTATTCTAGGCTTCTTTGCTTCTGATGATACCTCATCTGCACCTCTCTTAACTGTTAACAGACAAACAGATTTTTTTTTTCCAGCTTTCAGTTATGAAATCACACTGTACAGTTTTGTTTCAAAGTGTATTTACATATATAGCCAGGAAAAATGTATTAGAGTCATTTAGAAATGATTTTATGCAGTGAAAACAAACTAAAACCAGCAACAGAGAATACTTGTTTGACTTGATTAAAAATATTAGCAATAAAACCATGCACAGCAGATGGAAAACCATATCATTGTATGCAAGAACTTCTGTTACATTAAAAAACAAACTCAGATTAAAATCTGAAGCGTAGTACACACACCTTGTGTCGGTCTTTGTAACCCAATTTCGATGGGTGCACTTCTGTCAATACTTGCTGAAGTGGCTGTAAGGGTGAGAAAGTTGCAGGTTTAATATATTCTGTTATTATGATACATAATCATGTTGAAACTAATGTCACACAGTCACTATACACACTGAAAACATGTAAGTGTTCTTGATATGTACTTACAACTTTCCCCATTGAGATAAGAAAGCAAATCCTTTCGATCAGGTCTTGTCACTACAGGAATGTTTTCTGTCTAGGAACACAAACTGTTTTACCAGGTTTATTCCTTTAAATAAGCACAGATTATTACAATCCCTATTTAAATCATACAGCAACCTATACAGCATAAGTGAAATTTTGCTTTGACCAGAGGCAAAACAGTAACAGTAGATCTATCGAGACAGAAGTCTGAAACAAAATTGAGACACTTACTGCAGCTCTTCGGACATAGGATGGGTGAGGAAGGTGTACATTGTTAAGCAAAAACAGGATGGAGTCCAAAGTATAGTATTCCTTGGGTTGACCATCCTTCCCAGTTCTAGTTTAAAAAAAGTGTTTGGTGTTATGCATTTTCAAGTTTTTATGCAATAATACATTCTTAAGTTGACAAAGAATGCTGAACATGAAATCACAAAAGACAAGAGCACAAATGAAATGAAACTAAAGATAAATTAAAAGAATACCAGTCATGCACAGTAATTTAAACCTCTGAACCTTTGATGGTATTGTTTATGGGAAAGCAGAATGGAACAAAACCATGCACAAAAAAAATTCACCAACAGACGTGGATCGGAGCTGTTCTTAACGGACCGAGCAGAGGCAAAGGAGGTGCTCTAAATTGATCATGCCACCACATACATAAGACAGGTTGTTGGAGGGGGGACCGTGTCGCATAAAGTGCGACCAGAAAAACAAGACAATTCTGTTGGTTTCTATACATTCAGTTGCTGTACAGTAATCAGAACCTGCATTCTAGTTCACTTGCAATGCCAAAAACCTCTCTAAATACACATAAAATCATGCCGTAACGGTCAGCTACCTGCATGGCGAGGAAGACAAAACAGTCACACATGACAACCAGTCACACAGACATGTGGCGTGATTTTAAACTTGACAGGGTATTCAAGTAGCCGCTTTTGCAACGCTAACAAACGCACAGATCTTACTACCTCACACAAGTTATTTTAAGAACTAAACGAGACTGCATGTGCGTGTCAGCTTAACTTGTGTGGTACCCAAGTCAGATTAGCTGGCTGGAACGTACATGCTGCTGCCTGAAAAGTTTACCAGAACTGAAGCGAGCTAACGACTTAAAAGCACTAAGCAAAAATTCAAATCGTGCATCACCGTACCCCCAAATAACGTAGTTGGTTTTGACATTTTTCGGCCAGGAAAACTCCCCGAATATAACTTCATCCCCCTTTGCGACGATTTCTTTTTTCTGGATGTTATACTGACGAAGAACACTCAGCACGTCCGCCATCTTCACTTGTCTTCACGGAGTGGATTCGTTAGGACCCGAGAGGATTTCAACTGAGAGTTGCCCGGAAATGCGCCTGATTGGAAATACTATCGCCGCTTAATTACTATGCCTTGCTAAATGTCCAAGTTGGCAGATATATTATCCGAATATAAATTAAGTTAAATATTTTTAATTACATGCTACTTGGAAGTAAAACACGGTTTTTAGGTATACAAAAAATTTGCAGGCTTATAATGAACAGAATGTTTTGAATCCTTTCGTTATATTTGTCGACGGAGGTTTAATCTTGCTGTGTCCCTTTAAATTTGACAGCAAACCCTTTAAGAGATTGAACTTGTAAATATTGTTGTATTCAGAGCAGCCATATTAAACATGAACTCAACTTCCAGTTTTGGGGATGAAGCTCCTTAATATCGCTTTATTTTTATGATATCCAAAATTGATAGTCATGCAAAAATATTCAATAGTTCTGTAGAAAATCAACACAAACGTTGTGTCAGCTGTCTGCAAATGAAGGCACTCAATCACTAAATTAGGTTGATAACAGTCTTAAACATAAATTACTGAGGTGGATTACAAAATTATTGAGGAAATCCTTCAAGATGCGATTTATTATAGGGTTTGTCAGTCAAACATATCTATCCTTGGTTCTGCATCAATTGTAAAGTTAGTTTACTTGTATTATTTAGAAGTTATTTAGATATCCAGTTAAGAAGCTACGGTAATTGCTCTATTCTAACTGTGCAGCTGACTATAAGACAATCTTTTTTTGTTTATTTTAATAAAAGCATCTAATACCCTGCTTCACCCATTATGTGGAACATGCATTCATACTCAGATTTTTACTTAAAAACAGGATCCAGCACAGATCATGTTTATCATACCCATTATCCTTTTTTTAAATAAGGGAATTGCTTACACCTGATGTAAGTTGATATTTGTAACTTACACCACTTATAGTGTCTGCTGTTGCCTTTTCAATACTCCATATAAAACTTGTTCCTGCAGATCAAGATTTAGCCTTTATTGTGTCAGCTGAGAATTAAAGTGTGTGCTTGACTCAGATCTTTTATTTTCACAGCAAGCCCTCTAACAAGCAGCCAGGGAATTAACTGTAATTCTTCTGCTTATTCCAGGGAGCAACCTGACCATAACATACAGCAGGTGCATACGTGCAGCAGTTTGACAGTATGTGACGTATCAGCAGATATCTGCTTTAGAATCAGCTTGCCATCATAGATGCAGGTTTTTCATGTTGGAACTACAACACATTCAGCTACATTGTTGTATTAGAGCTGTTGACAGGCCAGTGCAGTATACAGCTACAGATACTGTGTGGAAGGATTCCAACACCCCATGTGCAGTCACTGTGCCTGAATTGAGCTTAGATGAAAAGGGCAGCAGCTCTGTCCTGTCACTATACACAAACCAACTGAGCTGCAGTAACTTGTTTGGATTCACTTTTTAAACAGTAGCACCAACAAAACATCTGGCTATTGCTTCATGCAAAATGTTTTAGACAATTTCTATACGAAACTGAAATGCCAGATTTGTCATTTTTTTTTGTACACCAGCATGTACAATATTTGCATAACAATACAACACAGTACAACAAATCTTACTTGTCAACATATTTTTTTCTTTAATTTGAACTACTTTACAATATATCAGTTGTATAAATACCTAATGTGTAGGGGAAAATCTCGTGTGAAACTAACTTGTTCATGATTGCAAGAAAGCTGGGAAAATGAATAACAAACGAGGACATTTAAATCACAGTTAAATGGTCTTACAATAGTTTCTACTGAGGGGTCGATTCAATTGAAGAGTGATGGCCACAAGAAAAGAAAATTATAGTACTGTTAATACTAAAACATAAGTTACACAGTAATCCTTCAATTCAGTTGTCTCTTTTAAGTGATTGTTTTAACTTTGGCTATCATTCTTCAAACAAAATGACCACTCAGTGTGAAGTAAACTGATGTTCGCATTTATTCCATCTTAAAAGTACAAAGTATTTCAAATTCATTTAAAATACAATCCTAATGTTCTGCAAATAATATAAAAGGTACATTCAGCTGTAACATCTAAAAAGTAGTGAACTTGTTACATTAGTTTGAGTTAGTATTTTACATAACTAACAATCTGATACATAAGGATTATTACTCTTAAGGGTAAGGGTTTTATTATTACCTAGCAGTCTTAATTTTGCTATAAAAAAAAGAAGTCAGTTCATCCTTACAAGCACTACACAGCAAAATTTGTGGTAATGCATAGCAAACATGACACAACTGGTAATATGAATGTAATGTAACAACCTTCTAAAAGAATATAAACCTTGGGAAAACAGGGTGTTTTGTTCAGCATTACATTTTATATTATATGATTAATAAAAAAAACAGTATGCTACAACAAACTTCTAATTACCTTTCCCCCTAAAGTGACTTTTTCAACTGAAATGAGCAAACTGTGAAGAAAGAGCTATTTTCCAAAAATACAATTATAATGAAGATGTAACTAAAGAAAAAAAATGCTTTGTGAATTTTACAATGTACAGATCACAGAAATCATCTATACCAAGGTGATAGTTAATAGCAGCACGCTTTACCTTTTAATAACAAACTCTTGGTTACTGGGTTTTAACTTCTGTCCAGTCTACTGTTTTACTACAGCATAGTGCAGGTACTCCCCTGCTAATGATTGTAATGTATATGTGGAAATCAGCTCATCAGGTGAAATCTCACAAGTTGGAGATGTAATTACCATTATGGTGCAAACTTTGAAGAATCCTCCAAGCTCACTTCTTGTGACTCGTAAGCGGAAAAATCAGCTTCAGATTTGGTTGTAACTCAGTAAAGTGTATTAAATAATTTCACTCATATATGCAAAAACTTCCTAAGTCAAACACTCGTTTCTTAATGGATATCTGTACTTTGAGAACTCTGAAATCCTTGCTCTGCCATTTATGCTAAAAAAGCAATGTATAATGCAATTTGATATTAACTGTCTAGAAAACTTAAGTGTCAAGTTTTCTGGACAATTGCCACAATTCAGCAACTTTTGCACCCAGCCTGCTGGATGATAAATCATTATAAATCAGAATTATTTTCTAAAGAATAATCTAGCCTGATGCAATTTTTTTACCAATATCATTTTTTGTTTCACTTGAGGGCTTATTGTTCCACTGAATCCATTTAAGTCCTGCCTGCAATTATTTAATGTCTTTCCACATTCCACCCCCCCTCTTATTGCTGTCTCTTTCAAATGAGATCCAGAACAAAGTTTCTGAAGACATGGAGTGCACCGGAGTCAAAACCACAGATATCAAGCATGCCTCGATCCTCTGGGTCTGCAATTGTGAAGCCATTTGAAGTCAGGCCACACACCATTAATTTGGAAGACACTCCCATTTTCTGGAAAACAAATTATTATTGTTATAGATAGCCATGTCATGTGGATTCATAGCAGAAAATCTGTACAGCATTGAATACTCTTTGAATACTCTAACAAATATATACAAGTATTATTATACAGTGTTTCAGAGTCTGCTGAAACTGCTTTGCACTCTGTGTTGTTCCACTCTTAAAAACCACATTACACATTTAAAACACTTCCACACCTCTCTGTGCATTTTCAGTGCCTCAGCAGGGTGGACCTTTCCAACAAAGGTCACGTTGTTGGTAAAAATAATGAAAACATCCGCTGGAATTTCATTCTGTGCAGCCCACAGAATTGGAAGGGCACAGTCAGTACCCCCACCAGGAGTCTACAGGTGAAACACAAAAATACAGTGGTGCACCTGATCATTACACATAGTTTAACATACCACAGTCATTATTTAAAAGCTTTATCATGACATCTTCAATAAAATTTACATAAAAGCTACAGATTTCAATGCTGTACTTACCTTTACTAGTTCTGCTGTTACTTCAGCAAGAGACATGTCAGGAGTAATTGCACAGGGAATCACGGGTCCTTCAGAGAAGACTAAAATTTGGAAATCCACCTCTGTTCGTGCAACCGCCTACAACCATTGTATATTGGCAGTGTAAATACAGCATAAATAAACATGACATGCTGTACTTCTAGGAAGAGAACACTTTGTGTGGTGCAATAGTGGTTAATTCATCATTATTACTAAATTTACTATCACTTTGTTTATTTATTTATTACATAACCTGTAAAAAACAACAGCAACATTTAAAAATATTCACTGCCCAGCTGACAGTGACATTTGCCACTGTTTACAATTGTTGATGCATTAACTTCATCCAACTATCATCTTTAAATGATTTATCCTAGTCAGGGTCCCAGCGGACCGGAGCCTATCTCCAAATCTCAGGATACATAAGAAACAACACTGTGGAAGGGATGCAACTTCATTGCAGTGATGCATTCATTAAACCAAGGAAAGACATTCTCTTACCATAGTCATGGCTGCAGCTGTAGCAGTAGCGCTGACACCAGTTCCCAGCACTGTGCTGCTCATTGATGAGCTGACATCCACACCCAACACAAATCGCTTTCCTGTTGGCTCAACATTCTGAGGATGATGGAAAAGTAACACTTAAGTCTGAAAAATGGTTTACATTTAACTTGTGTGTGTGAAAATACAGCAAGATTGCCTAAAAATGTGCCTGTGTCTTCTAAAATAATGACAACAGCAGGGCTTTTTATTTACCAAGATTACTAAGAAATGTTGGATCCTGGCTATTGTCAAAGACCAGCAAGTAAACACAGTATCGTGTAGACCTGCTAGCTCTTTGTCAACATAAATGAATCATTGAATAAATAGATAAAAATAAAATAAATCTGACAAACAAAGAAACACTATTGCAGACAATGACTGCATACCTACCACAAAACTTTTGTTGAAGGCAGTTTCCAAGGCCTGGAGAATCGCATCATCTGTTTCCCACTTTACTTTACCTCTGTTCCCTTGACCTTTCTTATAGGTCTGTAATGCCATCAAGATTTGGAAAGGGTGGACTTTAGCCTGGGGGTGAAAACAACCAACTTCAGAAAAATCTCAGACCACAAGATGTACTGCTGTTGAGGTCTGTGGATGACTAAGAGACGCTGATAAATGGAGGCACACCCTCACCTTCTTCAGTGCCCATTCATTCTGTAGTGTTTCACACACCAGCAGGCTGTCTGAACTCCCCGGCTGCAAAACTTTATCAAACGTCATCCTGCCCAGGTTCTTCAGCAACAAAGGGACTGGCATTTCTCTCAATAAAGTCCTGCGCACCTGATTTTGTAACAACATGAGTAAAGGCTGCTGAAACTACTTAGGGAAAAGTAAAGATTGATAAAAACACCCGCATGAGTTATTAAAATTGCACTGGAGAAGATGATCAAATTTAATTTAAGGGAATCACAATGAGGTCTTGCAAACCTCTTTGGACTTGAGGTGGTTTGTCAGCAACTGCTCTGGCTCCAGCCTGTGCTCTTCTATCAGATGGATCACCTCCAACTCATCAGGAGAATGCTTTGCTTTCTCTACAGCTTCCAAGTACTGCAAAACTTTGGCAGTTTCATCCGAGTTTTCTTTGTTGCTGTAAGTTGCCTGGACCTCCTTCCATCCCTTTGTGATATATTTATTTACCACTGCCACAGCTAAACACACAGCAGACAGATGCATGATAAAAAATGTTCACATTTGTTTCTATTTTTCATAATGTCACAATATAAAGTGGACAAAGCCCAAGCTATGTCTTGCGGTTATAAATGTGCTGCTTTAATCCAAAGCACTTTACCTTATTTAAAAATTATTAATTCATTTAGCTTGTATTTTTCTACCTAACTTTTACTGCAGAAATTCAGGTGAAGTATTGTTATGAAGGTGATGAACAATACTACAGCGGGAGGTGGGATTCAAACCTGGGGTATTTAAGTGCAAGTACTAATCACTATGCCACCTGTTGCATCATATTTAAACTGTTTATTTATACTGCTCGGTACTTTATTTTAGGATATGTACCTTGTTCAAAGTTCAGAGGTACATATATCCGCAGTAGTCCGGAATATGACTTGAGCCAACAACCTTCAGATTACAAGTCAGTGTCTGACTGGAGGGCCACCTGCTGCCCCCATGAATGTTTCACAATGCAACACTTTAAAAATAAAAATTATCCCAGAATAACACCTGTCAGGAATCAGTATTTAATCCCACCTTCGTTCGCTGGTTTCATGTGTGAAAGTCGTAGCAGATCTTTGTGAGACCAGCCAATCCTTTGTTTGTACTTGGTCACCATAACAGCAAGAGTCATCGCGTCCTTCTCATTGTACCAGTCTGACACAGCTTTCCGCAAGGCGCGACCCCACATCCCGCACTTCATACCTTCCCTCAGCTCTTTTCGGAACTGCACAAAAGAGAAGAGGTGTGTGGCCAGGTGGCACACCTCCTTCACAGCTTCAAAGGCAGCCTGCTTGGTTTTCATATCCTTGTGCTGTGAGCAAACTGCTAGGGCAAAAATAGCTGGGTTCGTTTTAGCAGCCCTGCCTTCCTGGCTGAACTTCTTAATTTCTTCCACCACTTCGCACCCCTTGCCATCCTCGATTAGTCGTATCAACACCAAAGCATTGTCCATGCCCAGCTCAAGCTCCTTGACACTGTATGTGTTCCCCTCAGATCCAAAGCAGAGGAAGCGCCTCAGTCGGGTCATGTCAGTCACCTCCAGTGGACCCCCTACGATGGAACGCAGCACTTGGCCATGGCCACTGGGGGGAGGTGCCTCGGTCGAGGAGCCATCCATCATCTCCATTGTTTTCCTGCAAGGAAAAAATGTTATAAAGTGTGAAATGCATGCCCATGTTTTTATCTTCAGAAAATGATTACCGTGGCATCCAAACCATAGGCTGAATAAGATATTTCTTCATGTGACAATTTATCCCATAGAACTGTAAGTAAACTTGACCAAACATTTTGTAAAGAATCACATAATTCTGATATGTTATACGTCAGTGTTATTGAATGTGAAATAGTGACAAGACAAACCATAATATTAACATCCATCTCAAACTACAGTATAATGCCACACTGCATTCCTCACTTACGTATTTTTGACTGAAATGTTTAAATGTAAACATTACTTTCCGGATTTATTTATACGAGTATTATTTAATGTGATAGAAATGAAATTTAAAATTATGCTACAGTACATTGCATACCGTCAAATCCCAACATACAGATTTCCCATTAGATTAAGAATTAAGCTTAAGAACTTTCTAATTTATTCGATATATAGGTCTTATTTAATGTGAAAAATGACTAAGACTGTGACATGTGACATTTATACTATTTTACAGTACATTCCTTACCGTCGCATCCCAAAACACAGGTTGGTGCTTTAGCTACTTTTAGGCTGAACCGTGCAGGCATGTTGTGGAAAATGTTTATTCCACTGTGTGAGGGTTATGCTCAGTGGCACAGGGGCAGGAGCGGCAGTCCATGTTCGCCATGACACGGACCCTCCCAGCGCTCCGGAGAGACACACAGACCGTCCGCCGGCGGCCATCGCCTCGCACCCCGTCTTCAGTGGTGCGCAAAGTTGGACGTCTCGCGCACATCGTCAGCACGTCATCAAAGCACCAAACTGAACTCAGCTCGTTTTCCACGTCCTTACGGGCGAACTTGATTCAAGAAATTACCCATCTTTAAAAATGTAACTATAAATCTGAGTGAACTGATTTTTTTTTTTTGCGCATGTGTTTAATCTACAGTGTAACCATTGAAACGTAATTGCACCATTGAGGAATGTAAGGTGAACATCTGTAGTCTACTTTGTATAATTTTCTTAAGGAATAATCAGGTATTTGGAAGCTTGTCAATGTTTCCTCAATAGACTTGAAAGAATGGAACAGAATCTCGCTCATCTAATCTGTCAAAATCCTGTAACTCTTAAAACTCATTATTTTTCGGTCATCTCCAATACACAAACAGGTAATGAGACGAAATATGACGAACATTAGTAAGAGCATTCAGTGATTTTAACCAACAATGGTGACATCAGAGAGGCTGCATAGCGAAGATGCTTTCTTCTGGCGAAGCGAATCCATTACATCAGGGACCGTGCACCGCCACCGCCGCTCCCACCAATAGTTCTCGCCGGGAAGCGTTCCTCACCTGCGCTGCGAACGCGGATCCGCCGTGGCTGCACCGAGACCCGCGGGACGCCGCTCGCTCCGCCGTCGCTCCACTCTCTCACAGCCGTCGAAGGCCTCCCTGCGCCAGCGACCGACGGGACCTTGACAACGGGCGGCCGCAGTGGCTCATGGGAACGGGCGGCCATGAAGCGCTACGCCGTCGAGGCTCATCTTGTCCAGACCGGCGACACACCAGCAATTCTTGCTGTTTCACGTACTCTGATATTGTGATTATCCTAACCCTAATGGTTATAATCCTTTATTTCGCTGATACCTTTGTCCAAAGTGAGGTACAAAGTTACACGGTGACGTACAACTTTACAGCGTTTTACCCAAATATAACGGGGTATTGTTACTGGGGGTAAACCTCCTGATCTAAGGGACCGCAGCAGCAGGTGAGTTCACAGCAAAAAACGTTTCAGTTCCAAAGATATAGCTCAAGCTACATTAAAGTTAAGGAAATCCCGACTCGAAGACCACGTTCATTTTCCTCCAGTACCGAGCAGTGAAGCATCTGTGCTTTTCCCATGTTTATTATGTAAATAACATCCTGTAGTTGTGCTCTGCATTTAAATTACATCCTGCAAAAGTAACCATTCATTTATATCACTTTGTACATCCAAGGTTGCTTGGGGAATGTTAATCATTACCTATGTAAGAGTCTAATTTATTTACTCATACCTACATACACAGTCATTCCTCGATTTACTAATCGGTTTTTGAAAATACGTAAATAGGGAGCCTTTTCTGTTATTTGTTATGACAAAAATAATGATGAATCCCAGCCCATCCAAAAACCCCCAAACCAGCTTAGCCAAACGCCACTAAAACACCGTGAACCACATTAGAGCACACAGGGAATCATTGCACAGACACGCACACACAATGAATGTGTAACTTATGTTTTTGACACATTTTTGCACAATTTTGTTGGAATTTTTTCTTTCTTTTTTAGCTGGAGCGCATTGTACTGAGCAATAAATGAAGTAAAGTAAATGAAGCAATTTTATTAAAACTGACTTGCTTTCTGGCAAAAAATGTGTAAATCGAGGCCGCGCAAACTGAGGAATGATTATTTAGCTGATACCTTTGTCCAAGACGACTTACAGTGTCAGAGGATCGACTTTACACTAATTTACCCATTTGTACTGCAGGGTATTCTTACCATGTCAAGTCAGGGAGAGTACATTCTGGTTATAAGGAGACAGCAGTGCAATCACCTTCAATACATGTGGCAGCTGCAAAAATAAGCTCAAATATTAATAAATATTAAACAATTGCTGGAAGCCAAATGCAGGCCATTAAAGGGAGGAGCAGATGGAGCCCAGGAACGATTTGCAGATTTGTCTGGGTTGGATTATGTGATGCATTTATGAGTCAACAGCAAAGTCGGCACAGGTGAAAGAGATAATGTCTAGGCAAGGGCACTAATATTCTTTACAAAGACATTTCTCAAGTTTTCTTAGATTTATAACCAGTTGGCCCAACCACTGGGCCATGGCACCATAGCAAAAATTTGTTTCTGAACAAAATTCTTTCCTTGTTATATAATTGGATTTCATAACATTCTTTGGAGATATATTAACTAACGTTGTATCGCTACGGTCCTTGACAGACCTTGGCTCAACTCCCTCAAGTCTGAGTTGCAGGTGTCGCCACTCTAATATAGCTGGCATGTTTTTCTTTTAGGTTTCAAGAAGGTTGTATTTTTACAGGGTGGTGTTGTCAGCCCCCAACCAGGAGGACCTGGATGGGCAGTTTAGAGTGAACATTTAACATCAAATGCACATCTGTGGAATTAACGGTACATTTTTTGTGCCATATCAGCTAATGAGCTGATTTTCATTTTCAAGTGGTAGCCAGATATCTGGGGGTCAGATCAATGATGACTTGTGACTGGACAATGTTTTCTTTCATGGTCAGTTGCTGGTAATGAAACAGTTGTGGAAGTTGAAATCCCAGTTCACTGAATTAGGTTGGGTCACGAGAGGAGCCACAAATGCAGTGCTGTGAAATTTTTTGAACTCTTTCTGTTTTTTTGTCCTTTTCTGGCTTAATTGAAAATCTGAGCTGCTGAACTTCTCACACTCCAGTGTACGGTTTGGAAAGACAGCGAAAGAATTCTCAACTTTATTGCAGCTGTAAGCAGGCAGGACCTATAGATATCTTTTTCAAATCTGAAAAAGGGTTAATTGTCACACTGGAACTAGTCCCACTAAATGTTTTTGACGTACTGTGTTTGTACAGCTTTTACAGCACTGCTTTTTTAAAAATAAGATTGGCATAGGAATTACATGGGACCATCAGAAGTGTTTGTTTTAACGGAGGTTCATTATACCACTGTAGATTATTTTTAGCTGCCCTGTTTTATGCATTCTGTTTAGTACACTGCAGTGTGATCTCTGAGACTTTACACAGCTTCAAAACTTTGGCACCAACATGTTCTGTTTTCACTGCAGCCGTCTGGAAGACACTTTCACAGCTTGTGGGCCAACACCACCAGACTTAAGAACAGCTTTTTCCTGCAGGCTGTCAGGCTACTGCATTCTAGACCACACAGGGACCCATCACCACCACCACTCACCTCCCACTGTATCATTACCACTACTGATATGTTGCCAGTACTGTGCTCCATGGTCCAGGAGAATATACATCTCATTCTTTTGTACAGTTGTACAAGTGCAGGATGACAGTAATGTGAACCATGAAGCTTTAACCTAGAATAACACCAAAAACATGCTCACAACAGAGTATGAGCAATTAAACAATTGGATACTGGCTGCATGTTGGAGGTACTGGAAAAAATGCAGTATATATTAGTAATTTTATTAAAAAGTGTGAAAATTATTATTGACTTTTTTGCCACAAAAATAAAATACAAATAATCTAGATTTGAACAATCCTTTGGTAATTTTAAAGGTCCCTATGACTTTTCCAGGTCCCATCCAGAAATTGAATCATCTTTCTTGTTTGGTTTGGTTTGGTTTGGTTTGGTTTAAGAACACCTGGACAACAGAGGAGTTTCAAAGTTCCATCTTTAATCCCATGTCTTAAGAAAAATAGCTTCCAGCAAGTGTATTCACACTGTTGCTGCTACTGTATGCATACATATATTATAGTCACAATAATATATTTTTTCCAGATAAAGGAAATGAAAAATATTTCTCAGTCTAACAGATATAGTGTAGTCTTCTATAAAACTAGCATTATCTGGCACTCCCCAGGTCAAAAAAGTAAATTGACATTTTGTAATTAAATTGTTTTACCATTAAAGTGGTTGCATTTACTACAATTCTAGTCAAGTGAAAAGGAAAAAAACAAACTGTGTGTGAAGTGGCCCATTACTCTTCATCTTAAGCAGTCAGCTGAACGTCTGGAAGCAGACTTCACTAATGCATGTAGTGGTGTGTGTGTGTGTGTGTGTGTGTGTGTGTGTGACTATGCACAAACCTAACCTGGGGTGAGAAGAACCTGTGTGCCAAATTTCATGTCTGTGGCTTAAAAAACAAAGTCGTGCATAAAGAACAAGCAAGCAAACAATTCAGCTTTATAGACGACGATTTAGAAATGCCAGCTGGATTTTGTGCTTTCTAAGGTAAGTGGCGATGGAAAACACTACCTCTTTGACGTTACGATATTTAATAGATACATGCTTGATTATCTGAAGAATCTTTGCATTTTAGGACACGTCGTATTACACTTGAGTTGTTTGTAAGGTTTGAACTGGAAATCTTTAAAGTGCGAGGTATTAAAATGAACACCACTTTCTGCTTTGTTTGAATCTGTTGATCCTTATTTTTTTCTTTTGCTTATCAGGAGTCGAAAAGGAACATGGATCAATACAATAATCTGCTGTGCTTCTTTCAGCTGCAAAGTTACAGTCGCAAATAAGCAGCTACCAAGTGAGGGAAATGCTCAGTACATCAGCTGAGAATCCAAAGTTAATATCGTCTGCGGAAAGTTACTCAGTTTTAGTATCGTGTACGGGCGTTTGTCATTTAAAAAAATCTGTAAAATGCAGGTCTTAAACACCTGGAAATGCAGTTTTTAATATGTAACCATTTTGTTAGTTTGAGACTCTCTGTTATATTCTGTACGGTAATTTTAACAACCGGAATCCAGCGTTGCGTAAAAGCTGTTGTGTAATAACACAACGAACCACTAGGTGGTAGTGCAACGCCGTATGCAAATACGCACAATCGCGCTGGACGATTGAGCTGTTTCTAATGTAATAACACTAACTACCAGTAGATGGCGGTGTCCCTTAGTAGTGAGTAACGACAATACCGTCAGATGGTCGAATGATTAAGCTTTTGCATGTATTTACATTTATTCATTTAGCAGTCGCTTTTCTCCAAATGTACCAAAACAAACATATTCATTCAAACCCCTGTAGTGTCACGTAACGTACAAACGAATGTCAAAATGAATACAGACATCCAATTAACTCATCAATTTGTGTTTCTGTCTTTAAAGGAAACGTAAGCTGCTTATATCTATACAGTTCAGTGGGTAAAATGTGGATATTTATATTTCAGCCTAGTCCATTGTACGTATAATGAAATATCACAGCAAGTTCTGCTGGTACACAGAGGCCTTATTTAAATAATGTGTGTCTCCACATACTACTGTGCACCACCACACTGAGAGGACGAGGGAGGGGTGTTTCACAAGCTAAAACATTGTCATATTGACGTAGGTGTGGCTTTAGCACCAAATAAACCAAAGGTTCCGTGAAACAAAGCAGTGTTCTTTCATGACTTAGACTGCCATGTTATGCATATTGCATCAAGAGTAAGAACTGTACTGTAAATCTATTAAAGGAGCAGGACACTGGAACACTTTTCCTTGATGTTGTTGCTTTTATAGTCCCATGAAAGTAAAAAAAAATCAGTTTAGTGAAAGGATGTCATTACATTTTTTTATTTTGTTTTGCTTTGTTTCATTTGCAACTACAGCGCCTTAGAGGTTATTATTGACCATTTGATGTTGCACGATTTTTTAAACTGTAATTTATAATGTTTTGGCATGGGGGGGTTACCCTAGACGGGGTTTCTAGTGACTACAGGAAACTACACTTTTCATGCCTTTGTCATCAGCGACTGTGCTGTTTCACATCAGTGACGCAAGGATCACATGAATAAGCACAGAGTGGTTTGCTAAAAGCTGACATCTCACTGATAATCTGTACCGAATGCAAAGCGTCTCCTCACACAAGCAGCTTGATGCCGACGTAATTTCCTCTCTACTTGTTTCTAAGTGATCAGCATGCGAGTGAACAGGATAACACTCAGCTAAGTCAGATTTTACGCCAGTTGACTGTGCAGTTTAGGCAAGGCTCTGCATTTCCCTTGTAATTTCCTTTCACTTGTTTTAAGCATATTTTTTACCCATTTGGAAAGTCCGCCATGAAGCTGCTTTGCACCAGCATTTATTCAGTGGACTGGTGGTCTGCTGTGGAAATGTGTTTGATGTGACAGGGGCAGTTGATAGGATAAAATATTGGAGAAAAAAGAGAAAATAAGGGTAGATATGAAAATTGTCTGGGGCTGCCCCTCTGATACCACAGCCAGATCTCTGTCAGGTGACAGCCCAGTCTTGAGATAGGGAAGCAGTATGACAATGTTGAGGGGCAGTCCCTCCAGTCCCATGTGGAGACCCCACCTATGGGCAGGGCCCCCCTGAATAGACTGGGTTTCCTCTGTGAACCCGCAGGCAATAAACTAGGTGGTACCTGGGAAACCCTAAAAGAAATGGGACTATGCCTGAATACCCCGGTGTGTCAAACCGCCAACTACAGAGCTGCCCCCAAACTCACAGATGGGTGGACAGACTTGAACTCACTGGGTGGATCTTTCTTCCAGGATGCACTGGTTTTCAGTTCTGTGTGTACCTTGCCCTAGTTTACCCTAGCTAGTTCACCCTCCCTCCAGATTACCATGACTATGATGCTGCCATCATCAATCATTATCAGTCATCAGTCAGAGAGCTCCCAGTTAAACTACTTATACAGCAGCCCATGGTCCACCTCCTAATAGGTCTCACATCTGAAGGACAGTTACTCCCAGATAGTGTTATTACTCCTCCTGTCACTCCTTGAGAAAATGCACCATCTTGCCACAAGAGTACCTCCCCTTTTGAAAGCAAACTCAGCCCCCCATTCAGGGCAGCAGGTGGTGCAATGGTTAGACCCATCTTCCTGCACTTTGACAATCCAGGCTGATATCCCAACTCCTGCTGTCCTTGATCAAGTTACTTCCCCAGAATTGATACAGTAAAAAATACCCAAGTATTTAAGTGCATGAATTAACATTGTAAGTGACTTTGGAGAATTGAGTCAAGTAATTAAGTAAATGTCAATAATGAGAATTGCTTCTCAAAGTTTTCACTACCAGATTAAAAAAAAAACAGTCTCTTAAATCTGTGTAACATGGTGGTTGGTCAGGCAAAATCCACTTGATGAAAAGAACAACCAGGTGTTTATACGCATGGTGTTGCTTGACACAGAGCAAACCATAACCGGGAGGAGTGCTCTTGCAGGGGCTGGACAGTGTCCAGGTCTGAGGCAGGTTCAGATCCACAGGCCAGCAGCATTCCGCTCGTTCGGCTTGGGTTTCTCCTCCTCTTGCTAATTTTCAGGGGCAGTTAAATAGATTTTTAGTTTATTGTTTAAACAGTGCATTGACTTCATTGTTAACTGCTGTGTTTGTCGAGCCCCACTCCTCTTCCCCCCTTATTGGACCTTCTTTGTCACAGTTTGGTTTTGGAAATGGCGTGGTTTGTGAAAACCCTAGGTAGACTTTAGTGGTTTATTCCATATTTAAACACAAAGCAAATATTACAAATATAAAGAGAAAATGGTCAACTGGCCCTGATAGTACAAAAAAGAAAATAAAGGCTGACAGGGTGAATAATAAAGCCCTAAAAATGGAAAACAGTAAAGCTCACGAAAACTGCTGGTGAACTTGACATGGAAACACTCATCAACCTCTGCAAAACACACCTTCCTTCCATGACCACAACTTCTTTCTTAAGTAAAGCATCTCAGTTAAGGGTTAAATTCTTACACACGGTGCTCATTTCCTCTTCTGAAACCATCCTCAAGTGCGGGTATTAGTTTAGCAGGTGGGGTGGGACCTACATCTATGATTTTCATTTTAACTGTGTTGATTGAAATCTATGATATACAGTATCAGGTATAAGGATATACAGTATATATGTGGTATATATGGAGGATGGTTGCTCATAGTAAAAAAGCTATCCATCTTTATCTTTATACCCACAATAATACATCATGCTGCACTAGAGAATTCAATTTTTTCTAAATAACTATGTCAGTGACATTACTCTTATCCATCTATTCAAAAATAGCTGCTTGGTATTTTGACAAAAAGATGATACCAATATTTACCAAACTAAAGGGGATGTTAGACAAAAGGACACACGAAAATCCCTCTGACTCTGACCCCAACTTTTTCACCTCATTAATGCAGAGTCCAAAAGAAGGTATTGTTTGTGAAAATAATCTTTATTATCCATTACCTCTGAGCTGTATTTGGGTCTGGAAAATGGGCTAGAATGGAAAAATCAAGAGCAGTCGTTTACTGTGGAATTATCTGTAAGATCAAGAAAGCACTTAAAATAGCACAGTTTCTAATTGTTTCTAACTAAAAATGGCATCCTTTCTATTTTTAACAGATGTCAAGCAAAAAATTGCATTGCTTCTAATTGTGCCTCTTAGAAAATAGTTCTGTTTTCAAAAGATGTCCAGTAGAAAATGCCATAGTTTCTAATTGTTTCTGACCGACATTCAGAAGAAAATATCACCATATCCCATTGTTTCTAACCAAAAAACACTTAAAAAAATAACATTTACAGTTACCAAAAATTATTACTAGGGCAGCTCTATAAATGTGGTCTTCATTTTAGGCTGTTTTGAAGTTGTGATGAGTCTAAATATTTGACACTTACACTGTATCTGGTACAAAAGGGTGTGTGTTGAGGAACAGTAACTTAATACTGTGTTTAGACTACTGTGCAGTGTCACTGTTCTCACTGGACAAATCCTGGGAAACAAATGAACTCGTGACAGTGGGGCAGCTCTGCTGGTTTTGTTACGGCACTTGTGCTTTCACCTTCAGGTCACGTTTCCTCTACCCAGCCTTCTCGCTCACTCACTCGATGTTGTTATACCCTGAATCACTCTGACTATTGTATGTCCAAAGACCTGTCATTTTCCGGTCTTTGTGACAAAATGCAATTTGTCAGAACAATATTCTTTCGACATCAGGAAGGAAGTTTCACCGTTGGGATTCTAGAAGTGAGCTTTATCACTGCTAAAAGGGATTGGTGCTGAAAAACAATCTTCTGTGAGATGTGACAGATTTAACATATTCAGTGATCATCTTGCCATCATACAAAAAGAAAGTTTAATCTTATGGTTAACTGAGAAGAAAAGAAAGTGGTTTTGTTCAATAAACTAGACATAAATAAATTGGATGCCACTAACTAACAAAAATATTAACAGACAAAGAGCAAATGACATTTTATTGAAGGTGTATGTGACTTAGGGTTATTGATTTTTTATCAGTATGGGTCTAGCAGTGTGGGTGACCACCAGTGGAAATATAAATAGATGGACATCTGCAATATTTTTGCACAGCCTGAACACACAGACGCCAGCCGTAAATGTCACACATTAACTCGGCTTATCCTGCAGATTTGCATGGAAGTAATGTCACAATTATGGCCTGGCCATCCAGCAAGAAACACAGGCAGAACAAGAACACGTATTTTCCTTTTGGTATGTTGCTGCGACCCAGGTTTTCCTCCAACACTCTGGCTGAAAGATGGTTTTCACCTGATAAGTGGTGTTTTCATGATAAGGTTTCTCATTTGATACTTTTGAAGAAGTCAGGTTTTGAATATTGTCCAATGATGTGTGAACTGAACAATACAAGTATCACATTTGGTAAAATATGTCTTCCATCCATGAAGTGGTTTAAGAATATTTATTGGTACTTGTCTTGAGTATGATAGAAAGATGAGATACAGTCTTTTCATTTGTGTTATAGCTAGACTGTTTCATTTGATAGCCCTAAAATGGCATTGGTTTTCAGAGTTTAAATTTTCTCCATCTTCATACCATATGTTCAACATACTGCTACTAAAAGCAAATCCAGTTCAATTCAGTTTATTTTTATAAAGCACTTCTTCTCACACAGTGACTAAAAGTGCTGAACAGTAGATTAGGATAATGGAACAGAAAACAAGTATATAGTGAAGCTATAAATAAAGGTTAAATATTAATGAGAACAACTGTACAGAGTGTAAGTACAATACGGTAAATCTGCTGCAACTGAGGAGAGAAAAACAAGAAACTCCCAACCAGGAGGTGAGGCAAAAAAGTAAACCTCTGGGGGTCTGAGTGCCAGTGGCTGCCCACCCCCCCTGGGCTTCTAAACATGGAAAATAGTGCCAGTAAAAACAGCTAACAAAGGTTATACTACTAAGGGTTATACTACACAGTCACGTTACCACACATGTAGGGTGATCTCAAACTATCCACCTGACTTGGAGAAGTGCATATGGCTCTGAATTCCATTCCAATGATGTCTGAGAAACCCACTGCAGGCCAAACTTTACATCCTGCATCTATGTGCTGCACCTACAAACAACCTTTCCATACTGGCCTCAGGTAGTGTGAAACACCCTGATGAAGATGTCAATTGTACATATCAATTTCCCTCTCTTTTTCTCTGTTTTCCATTTAACCTAGGTGGGTAATAATGTGGAGCACTTTAGAAATGTGGTTGAAGGCAAACCCTGGACTCACAGTAATGAAAACTGGGTAAGATTATTTTCAGTAAGCTATTAAGCAACTCTGTTGAAAAAAGATGGATTGAAACCACTCTTTAGTTTGTGTTTTTATATTTACTTATATTATTTGACACAAATAGCTTTTCACCAGGCAAAATTACAAGTTCTGGCAAAAAGTCACCACTTTCTATCATAAGGGGGACTCACTTCTTGCAAAAGCATTAGAAGTCACAGTGGGAGGTTATAGAAATGGAAGCAAATCCACAACAACCCAAGCTGCTTGTTATTTTCCATCAGATATACTGAGGCTGAAATTCATCTCAGCTGGAAATCATGATCAGTGTCCAGTGTTTCAACATCTGCAATATAGTTATGCTCACTTTTATTCATTTAGCAGCACTCCAAAGCAACTTACAACTCAGAGTAAACAGAAGTGTATTTAACTTACACATAAAGACACTGAGCTGCCAGTTTATTAGGTACACACCCCACCTTCACATAAATTACATTTCAGCAAGTAATAAGTGACTGTGGCGTATGGTATAAATCAGAAAGATCTGTGTTTCTATCATTAACTAGTGTTCAGCTGAGTGTTGGAATGGACAAAAAGACTGACCTTGGTGACTGAGATCTGAGAATGCCCATTCTAGCATCTCCCAAAGATGGGCTATTTTTTATTAGAAATGGCGCATAACATTACAAGTGATCCTGAGCCTGTGAAAAAATACATCTTGTGAGTCAGAGAGGGCAAAGGAGAATGGCGAGAATCATGCTAGCAAACAGGTGACATCAACACTGGTGTGTAAAATATCATCTCAGAATATACCGCTTATCAGAATTTGTCTTGAACAGGCTACAACAGCCAATGACCATATTGTACACCGATGCTGTTAGTGAAGAACAAGAAAGTATAGGGCCCCTGATACCCATTAAAAAACATCCAAATTACATGGTGTATGGCTCATCGTTTATGGCTACAGTTTGTTCACGCTTAGATAGACTCTTGCCATAATGCATGTTGTTGCAAGACATGTATTGTCACTGAATAGTTCCAGGAACACGACAGCAATTTTTTATTCCTTCAGTGGCCAGTCTGTCGGGGTTGCAACCCTATTGGGCATCTTTGGCATGAGGTGGAAAGGACTGTTTGCAGCAGGACTGTGCAGCTGATCGATGTGCAGCAACTACACAACACAATCACTTCTTCACGGTATAACATTCCTGCACAACGCATTCAGCATCATTTAGAATCTGTGCCCAGATAAATTCTTGTTCTAAAGGTCGACGGAGGCACAACAGGCTACTAGGTAGGTGTACATAAAACACTGGCATCTCAGTTTATTTGCATACAGAATATACAGTACCAATGTACATACGATATTCCACTTCTAATCATTTTGGTTTTTTTAATGCAACGTGTGTATTTTTCATTAAAGCACATTTATAAGATGGGGTAATCAGGATTGTTTGTCAGTTTACTGTTAAATGTGAAGAAAAAACAATAAAAAATGGAGACTAATTGTTAAAGATAAATAGTAAAAATAACAAAGTATTGTGCTTAAATATTTTGTTTTTATTCACATCTTTACATTCATATTTATTTCAAGATACAACAAAGGTTCTAGTGTGTTCAGGTTTGTTATCAACAGACACATTTGATCCCCTGACATGAAATAAATTAAACACATGGTTTATACAAAAACATGTGCAAAGTTTGACAATGTAACAAATATTTCTTATACATTTTTACAAGGCTCCGTTTTCACAAATATTACAGTGGACCAGCTGCAGTACCTTCAAATAATTTTGGTTCTGTATTAGCTGGTGTCTGTGTGTCTCAACTCTCTATCTGTTGTACTGAAATCTAGGAAGCTGTGTCTGTCGTTGGTCCTCCAGGCCCCTCAGCTTTGGAAAAAAGCCTTCATGTGGTACCTGAATGGCAGTGCAAAAAGGGTCTGATACAGTTCAGGATTAGTTCAGCACTGCTCAGATGCACATTAAATAAATAAGCTACAGTCCAGCTGCAGAACATTACCACAGCATGAACTGCGGTATTTAAAAAGTATTTCTAAAAATGTAAAAGTATGATTTAAAAAAAAAAAACAAGGTATTAAAAAGGTTGTGTCACATTCATTAGACGTGTGCATCGAGATCCACTTCAGAATTTAATACAGGCAATTTTCTGAAAATAGCAGTTGGATGCAATCAGTTGTTTTCTATTCTCCAATTTGCTAATGATGCTATATTATTCCTTTAGACTCAGTATACTAGGAACATTAATGCCGTGTTAAGTGGGAAATTACTGGCGACATATTTCATATTAGACTTCTGCTATTGTCTGCAGGAAGTGTCTGAAAATCTTACAGTGTTTATACATAAAGTCTCTTTGCAGTACGTGTCAACTACTGAATGCAATGTCGAGTCCTTTGGTCGAACCTCGGTATTCAGGTGTGTCTTCTTGCTCTTGCGCATAGTTCTTTGTAGAGCTCCGACTCTATAAACCGAGGATAGGAACTGTTTTCCATCAGCGAGTAGATAATTTGCTGTGCTTTGTAAAAACAAGACAAAGCTGGCCACTGGAGACTCTGAGCAATGGCCTCCTTTGTATGGAAATCCAAGTTCACCTGCAATTACAGAGGGAACTGTATAATCATCCAAAGTAGTTTTAGGTACTATAGTAATAATTCAACATATTGGTGTATCAAGTATGATAATTTATTTGCATTTATTAATTTAATGGGATACTTTAGCATTAAGGTTGGTTTCTCTTATTATACCACCTTGCATAATTTTCCCATTGCTTCTACTGGCACTAGTTTACTTAACTTATATGTAAAAAGTGAGTTTTTGCCATGCATATTCACAGATATAACAAATATAACATCATATTATATGTATATATTATGTATATGTATAATTTTATTTTCATATGTAAAATAATATTATTAAAATATGTTTAGATTTTAAGATGATGTATATTTAAGCAAATTCATTACCATAATTAAAACATGTTGGCGACAGCTTGAAAAACAAATGTACCTCTTTAGGGGATTCGCTTTTGACGAATTCCTCGTAAATGCTCCTGGCTCTGGTGCGAAGCTGTGACAAAGACTTGGTCTTTTTGTACTCCTGACAAGCGAGCCAAAACTGCAAGTTCTCTTCGCAAAACTCGGACTTTAAGAAGATGCTGAATGCCGCCTGTCCGTCTGTGACAAATATATAAATGCGTTTCATTAGCAGTGAACATTGTACCTCCATAACAAAAAAAAAAGACAAAAAAAATTTTGATTTACTTTAAATTCATAGCACATTTTTAGAGGCATTTGCACACAGTTGTGTTTGTATGAATAACTTTAAAAACACCAATACTTACATTTATGGGAAAGCAGACAATCAAAAGACTTGGCCCACTGATTTACTTCATCAAGTGTAGGTCTGCAATGAAGGAAACAAAAAACATTCCGTCATTGACTTGACCATATGGATCTGTATTGTTTTATGGATTGTTTGTTTTGGATAAAGAAATAGCTTCCAAATCCAAAAAAATTACCTGCATCCAAAAAATATAAATAACAAGCAGTCAACCTTTTTTCATCTTTAAATATAATGTAAAGAATGTGGAATGAGTTAGTCATATACCTGTGGAATATTTTCCTTGATGATGAGCTCTGTGGTGACGAGGGATTTTGCAAAAAGTAACGAAATCTGGAAGCCCAGGTTCTTTGTCTGTAATCCAGAATGTGAGGGGTTAGTAAAAACCAGCAATGTTTGCTTTCTGATCTCAATGATACACATAGCACATATATCCATTTAATTTGAGTGCTGATCAAACCCATTAATATACTTTTGTAAAACGCAATATGACATTCTGAATAAATGCAATTATCTGTACCAGTTGCCAGCCACTTACATACAGTATTTTATATCAACTTACTTTTTCTCCTTGGGAAATCCTGACACAAATGGTTCACTGCCTGAATTTAGTGTGTCCATTTCTGCTGGTCTGTGACACCAAGCCAAATAGAGAGCACTATTCATAATTATGTCTCCTTTATTCTTCTCAGAATTTGTGCTCACAGCTGTAGGCAGACAGATATATGTGCTATTTGGTAGCTGTGATCCATGGGAGGTGGAGCAGACTGCATTTCTGCATTTGGATTGGTTTGAGGTGTGACAGCATTTCATAGAGATTAGTAAGAGTTTATGTAACTCAGGATAGAGAGAGTCTCTTGCCAGGGGGCAGAACAGTTTCTTACGTTGTCGAATGAGAAAATAGTACAATGGACTTCCTTTATCTGCTAAATATAGCAACAATTCCTGGCATAACTTAACCGGTGTTTGCTTTGTTTGCTGCCTTTATTGACTTAAGCTTCAGTGCCATCAGAGATAAAATTAGAAGACATGACGTCTTTTTACGTCAGAGGTCTGCAAGTCAAACCACCATTGCAAAAGACACACTGAAATTCAGGGAATCTGTAAATAGAGATGTTTTGGATGCTCAGCTCTGGCACTTTGTTATAGTTTTTAAATTAGCATTAAAAAATAAGTGCAGCTTTTGTTATGACTTTGGCGATAAAAGGAAAAAGCACCCCGTAGTGTTTATACACAAATACATAAAGTGTACACATATTGTGCTGTATTGTAGCATCACATCACAATATATCTATATATGCTTTCATAATCGTTACGAAACCATGATAAATCTAGCCAGGAAATGAATATGTTGCATGTCATTCATTGTGTTCTGCTGACAAGGAAAACTTTATAAATAGAACAAGAAAAGAAAGAACACCGTAGGATATTTTGGTATGGAATGACAGGAATCCAGTCCTTCAAGTTTATTAATAGTAATAATAACTTAATACTGTTACTGCTAACAACAGAATTTTAGAAAGTTTTTCTGTATCATTTAAGTGTAACAAAGTTTTGAATGACTTGAATTTTACATCAATGCAAAATTGACAAAATTATTTATTTACTTACTTACTTGTTTACTTACTGAAATGCAGCCATGCAGTTATCATAACCAGTAACTGGGGGATTGCTGCTCAACATCTTTGGAGAGACCTTGGTGTAATAAACTAGTGGATACAAATGAAAGATAAAGCCAATGAAAAAAACAATTTCCTTTGTTTGAAAGCATTAAACAAGTAATCGTGTAATATTATTCATCTGTAAATTAGACATGGGTTAATACCCATAACTCCCTCATGATATAGTGCTAGTCCTAGTGACATGACTAACCTTGTGACAGCTACCCACACTGCAATTGAAATTTCTCTTTTGCTTCATTCTTGACTTTCATCACAGCTCAACTGCCATCTTTTTCCTTATGTGCCCCACAAACCATTGTAAGAACTTCCAACTGGCAAGTCCACTACACTTTGTGTTGATCCAGAGATCCAGCATGTAAAGGGTGCAAATAACACTCTCTGGTGCCAAGTGCCACTCCTTCTGAATGCAAATACAGCTGGTCATTAAAGTTCAATCCTGTTCTAAACAGGCTGAATAGTGCTCACCTTTTACATGTGTTTTTTAAATGGCTAACAGGCTCAGTGCTTGAGGAAGAGGGCCACATTTTTGTTGTAGCTAGTTTAAATGGGTCCTTACACCTCTGGCAAACTGAACAAATGCACACAGTACGCCAAGGCCAGTGTGAGACCCCAGGAGGAAAGTGGAAATAAACAGTTCAATGGCCAAATTGCTTCTGAATGGAGTCCAAAGCTGACATCACGAAACAAGTGACAAAGGTCCCTCCATTCTGTATTCTCTGCCCATGCTGCTCCCAGTGAGTGTGCAGTGGGTGTGTCAGATCGCGCAGCATACTTCCTGATCAGGACTTATGAGAGTGGTGAGACAGGTCATGTGCACTGCACGAACAGTACCAGCTAGGGGATCGTACCCCCACTTCCCCTCCCTCAACAGAGTAAAACAATCAAACCATGACTGTGAGGTGAGGTGAGGGAAGTTGTTCCTCAAACAGCAGCTGCGAGCAGCTTCTTGTTTTAATGTCACTATGACAACACAATATTGTCTCACCCAACGCATTGCCAACAGATTAGTTTAGTGGATGAAAGGAGCCGGAACACTATACAGATATCATGTTCTCTCGGATTGATCCTATAGATATTTTTGTGGGTAAACTGTCAAAAGGAGCGACAGTTTGGTGACTAATGGTACTTGGAAACATCAGGTAACATCAGTTGCACCAGGGACAAATGCTTAATATCAACAAGAACATCAGCACATGTAATTCTTAAACTGCCATTAAAAGATTTTCTGATATATTCTGTGCCAGATCAACAAAGTACTTACTCTGCTCATGGGTTTTCTAAATATCTAATTTGATGTCAGGCTTGTGACCTTTGAATGAACATTACACTTTGACACGATCAAATCAAACAGCAGCTAGTGATATGAATCTTAATTCGCTTCATTGTTCTTACAATACTTTCAGTTTCTCCTGCATATCCTGTGGACATTCCCAGTATATTGGTCAACAAATTGGACACATATATTAAAAAAACAAAACCCACTTTAAACTTTTCAAACTTCATTGTGTTAGTAAGGCTTGACAGGCTTTGCATACACAGCAAGTTTTGGCTTTTCTTCAGATTGCTTCAAAACAGTTCCTTTAAGTTGGTCGAGAATGATTGTCAGTAATGTTCAACTTCTTCCAGACATTCTTTTCTGAGCTGGGATCTATACCTTATGTGGTTTCCAAAAGATTACTCAAGTATGGCTTTGGCAGTGTGTGTGCCATTGTAATACGGGGAACTCAACCTCTCTGACAAGAAATTTTGTATCTCTTACAGAAAACAGCACATTTCCTGTTAAGATCCTTCAATCCTTTGCTTCATACATTTTGATTTCCAGGCCGTGACAGAACACTCTACCCACAACATGATGCTGCCACCACTATACTTCACAAGAAGGAAGTAATCCCTGCACTGTATGTTCAACCAGGCTTAACAATTTAGCCTTGTCAGATTATAGAATTTCATTCCACACGCCATTAACATGTGACTTTATTAATAGTGGTTTTAATTTTACAACTCTTTGATAAAGGCCAAAACTGTGAAGACCCTGAGCTATTGTAACTAAATACATGCATAATCCCTTATTGTCTTGGTACCGAGTGAATTACAGCATAGGTCTGTGCAGATTTACCCCATTTCTTCTCCATTTCTTTATATAATGAAGGATTTTCAGTTCCTTGAAAATTTGTGAATGTCACTTTCCTGACATTTTTATAACTTTTTTGTGAGGTGCCTTTGAATATTTCATTGTCTTCATGATGAAAGTTCTGTTATGAGTTGTACTGACCAGTTGTGATACAGAAGTACAGCAGGTGTACAAATACCCAGAGTACAAAAATACTTGTACAGTTCATTGCGTTCTGCTGACAAGGAAAGCTTTATAAATAGAACAAGAAAAAAAAGAACACTGTAGACTCCAGTCCTTCTAGTTTATTAATAGTAATAGTAACTTAATACTATTACTGCTGACAACAGAATTTTAGAATGTTTTCCTGTATCAACAATTGTAAACAACATTTGTGTAAACAACAATTTCTTTTATTTAAGCTAGTTACAACAAAGGAAATCAGTACTTATGAAATCATTCACTGTGTTATTCATCCATCATCAGTATATACTGTTCAGTGTTCAGTGTCACTGTAGACTAGAACTTATCTACAAATCCCTGGCCACTATAGGTTATGAAATGACACCCTGGCTAGGAAGCCAGTGCAATGCAGGGTGATCATTTATTAAATGGTCTTCATTTTTGAAGAGTCATTTTTCATTTTTGAAGAGTCTGTAGAGTTTCATTCATAGTTTGACATCATAATTTTTTTTTACCAATAAAAAGTGAAAAACCTTGATTCAATATTAGTTAATATTGTCAAACAGAACAACATTTAGATTTTGAAGAAAGTGAGTTCTTTTAAACCCTCTGTATTCAGGGCATTTGCTGGAGTAGTTACTGGTCAGCGGAGAAAAGAGTTTATTTCCTGAAATTTGAACACCCTCATTCTAGGGGAATGCATAGTGTGGTTATTATGGATTTGGACTTGTAAGCTGAAGGTAGTTGATCCGGCCCAACACCCTTCTGTTGCTGTGCATCCTTCAACAAGGTTCCCTTTGCTGTAATGCAAAATATTTCTCTAACACATATTTATTTTTGTGATAACTCTGTTCTGGACTTGTTTTGAATGTTCCATAGTCTTCATGATGTGGTTTTATTATGAGCTGCACTGACCCGCTGTAGAGATGTAGAGATACAGCAGGTGCCTCAATGCCCACAGTGCACACAGATACTCTCCAACTACTTATAAACTAATAAATATTTGCACCATAGCTGTGTAAGTGAATCAGTTACTGTGATTAATTAATAGCAGCAATAAAAACCTAATAGTCTCTATGGAATTTGCTATTACACCTCATGCAGGTGTCTAATGCCAAACTCTACCTATTTCCATTAGACTTCACTGTTTCATTGTTGTTAAACCTGCAATAGTCACAACTACAGGCAAGACACGTACAAGGTAAAGAACTAAGCAGCAAAACAGCATTGATAATACTTTAGCTCAACTGTGTACAGTCATTTTAATAAAAATTGTCAGAGAAAAGAGCATTACAGCAGTCATGTGTCAGGTAGCACAGTATTGTGAACCCATTTCCCAAATTGGTCACATGGTGATCTAAATGAGTAGGTGAAGCCTATAGGTGAGCTTGTAGCCTGCAGCAAAAGCTGACACATGAGAACTAAAAGCGCATTGTATTTGTCTGGATACTTTTGTTTTGTAATGTGAAAGAGCTAAAAATAGTTTTGCATTTCTGCACACTGAAAGCTATCATGCAAATTCACGTTACTTTAAATTACATCTGACCTGTTTGTTTTGTGGTATTATTCAAAGTTTAAGCAAAGCTACTTGGACCTAGAATGGAAAATGATTCCATCTGCATCAACTTTTGCGCACACATTTGTTGAGGAAAATGACAGTGGGAGAAAGGTACTGAATCTGTGAAAAACGTAAGGTGTCATTGTATTGCTTGGTACAGGCCTCAAAGCTAGGACACAGTGATCTCCGGTCCGAAGAATGAACTATAATTGTACAAAAATGGTATGTGGCATAATGAAAATGTAACACACTGGGGATTTCTGTCTGTAAGCCCCGCGGAGTTTGCTGGTTTTCATCTAACCTAGGTCATAATTTTGATTATTTAGACAGGAAATAACATCTCCTTTACCAAGTAAAATGAGTCATTACTGAAAAAGCTGCTTTAAACATACAGTATTATACTTTATAAGGTTAACAATACTTCTGCTGATAATATATATTTCTTATATTTTCATTGGAAATGATCTCTAAGGTTTAAACTGAAAACTGAAAAGTTTATTTTACTTTTTTATTTTTCTGTGCCTTCATCTCAATTTATGTGGCAAAAATGTTCAAAGTGTCTGACAATTTCATAGTGTTTCATAACATTAAAAGGTGTATTTACTACATAATACAATTAACTGTAACTCTATATAACATCTTTTCTAATAGCCTTGCTGCTCTTTCACTGAAATATAGTCATTATATATCATTGATATAGACTTTTATCATCATTTTACCTGCACATACATGAATTAATTTGAACAGATAAGAATACTGAACACCATGTTTCACACTGTTTTAGTGTAACTGACCAATGCTTCTCATGCATTGAGGATTTTGCTTTTTTTACATTTTTATTTCTGCACAGTTCCATAATATATTTACAGTTACACAGGGCAACCTTTATTCGGTCCCAACCCTTACCTTTACCCTCAGCCACATAATACAGAGACACTTTCTATGAACTGTGGCTGTCATCACGTTGCCCTCAGACATCTAGTGCACATGTGGTGAATTTATCAAATTAAATATCCTTAAATTGTCTTAAAGTGGCATGATGGCACACTGGGTTGTGCTGCCACCTCATATCACCTGAAGTGTTCCGGTGTAAGTTGGAATCTGGCCCAGTCGGTAGGGAGTATGCATGTTTTTTCCCATGTCTGCATTGATTTATGGTTTCTTCCCAAGTTCAGAAACATACATTTCAGGATAATTGGCAGTTCTAAATTGTTTGTAGTGTGTGAATGTGTACATGTGTGATTTCCTGGTGATTTTACTCTGCCAAGCCCAGTGATAAGTGATCCCGAAATAAGGTCTGGGCCACCTTGACCCTGCAAAGGTAAGTTGTTAATGTAAAGTGTCTGCAAATTGTTTTAATTGCAGCAGTTGATTCTATTTCAAAATGCATAACAATTACCTTTGAAATAAAAGAATAAGTATTTGCTTGCAATTTTTTGTACAATAGTTTAGTAATAAATTTAACTTCTGCACAATGACATGACCAGATGCATTGAACTGTTTCAAATGGCCTTACTGGGTTTTTTCTTCATTTCAACTTTTAAATTAAGAGCATTCAGTAGAAAATTGAATAAAAACTTCAGACCTCTACTGTAAATCACTGTATGTTACAATTAACACCTTCATTTAATCAAAGCCACTTAGTAAAAAAAAAATGAAATGATTGAATCTCGTGTTTTCTAAATGCATAACATAAGGTAATTGTTATTCAGTTTTAATTTACCATTGATATTACGCT
This sequence comes from Arapaima gigas, assembly GCA_900497675.1. Classification (NCBI taxonomy): domain Eukaryota; kingdom Metazoa; phylum Chordata; class Actinopteri; order Osteoglossiformes; family Osteoglossidae; genus Arapaima; species Arapaima gigas. The sequence goes on along the minus strand of UFQX01000171.1, from coordinate 31,558 downwards.
CTCAGAAGCAATTTGGTGTACAAAAACTACCAGTGTACAGTATACGTGCACTTATTTTTTTTACCATAATTGTGAATTGTATGAGAAACCGAAACTGCAGGCTTCCTGTTTCTCAGTTGTACATCCTGTAGAAAGCCCCACAGAATCTTTCTCAGACAACATGTGTACATTATTTTGAATCACAACACCAGTTTATACATAATAAGTAATTTCTCAGAAACAGGACATCTTCAGGAACTGTGTCTACTGAATTACTTTGTTAGATACCCAGCTTTTGAGAACCTGACCTTGCTCTGCTGTCAGCCTTGTTGTCTATTAAAAAATTCACTGCCAATATCACCTGTAATAAAGGGATCAAAAATTTGGAAATGTCACACAAATTCCGCTGATCTGCAACACAACAGAGACAATATTCAAAAAATGCTGTTGGGGAACAGTACTTTCTGTAAAGATTTGAAAAGAGTTAGATAGTTCATTTTGAAAGTTCCGGTTTCCAGGCGCAGCACAGTAGTGCTTCTCCTTCACACGGTCTGAACTGTTTGGGTGTAGGTTCAGATCCATCTCAGTCTGTGTGGAGCTTGCATGTTCTTGACATGTCCTCATGGGTTTCTTCCCACAAAGAAAAACATTTCCACTCAGCTGGTCACTTTAAATTGCTCATAGTATATATGGCCACCCTGTGACAGACTGGACTCCCATCTATAGTCTGGTTTCCTATCCTTGTGGCTACTAATTTTTGGGACTGGCTCTGGACTACAAGACCCTGAACAAATGGTTAAGGATAATGGATGGATGGATAGAGATTCTGGTTTCCCAAGTTAATGTACAACCTGAAATAATTTTTTACACAAAATCCACAAGTAAATTGAACACAAGTTTTAAAGGTCTGTGATTATATTTTTTTCTTAATGAACTGCAGGATAGTTTTAGAAGTGTGCAAAAGCTTCCCATAATTTATTTTGCCGCTTCTGGAAAGTTTGTTTAGTTATTTATTAAAAGAAAAAAATGTAATAAATGTCATAATTTCAGTCCTTTACAATGTTAACTTCAGAATCATTTTTTGAATGATTATGGAATCACTGAAGTCCTATATGGAAAAACAGTAGTGAAAGTTGAGCCTCCCTATTTGAATATTTATAGAGATAAAAATAAAAAGTACATTGGGTACATCTTGTAGTGCTGATATCTTTTTAGACATAAACCCAGTGTTTACACAATATGTTAGAGCATTTTTTTCATGTAGCACATACCAAGAATATGGAACTGTTGGAATGGAGTATATTTTGACATCAAATACAGCAAATAGGGATACAGAAATAAACTAGTTTCCTTGTAAACTTAAGATTCCTTGTTCAGATCTTAATTCCTGCTGTGTCAACCATGAGCAACATATTTACTCTAAGTTCACAAAGAACCCCCGGCTATACAACTTGATAAAATGATGTAAAGTTGATTATCCAGCACGGTAAGTCACCTTGGGCAAAGGCATCAATTAGATTAATGTCTAAGTCATTTTATTCTGAATAAGCAAATTCAGCAAAGTTTAAGCAAGATCTAGTTTAGCACCAAAAATATGTGGTTTTAATTTTAAAAAACTGATTAACAATAATTTTCTAAAAAAATATCTGTCAAGAGCTTGACTTGACACTTCTAAGTTTGGAAGTCACCTTCAAATTTTTTATGCAGCTTGTACAGCATTTGTATGCATCAGTGTCTATGCATTGTTTGCAAAAACAGACTAATTTGACTTTGATGACTGATATGAATCTGGTTACCAAGGTGAAAGATCATGGAAATAGGGAACTGACAAAAGAAACTTGTTCTTTTAGCAAAGTGGTTTCACTATTTAACTCACAAAGCCAGAGGACCACTGATGATGTTGACAGAAAGCTGAACTAGTGTCAGCAAGGCCTACAGGATGAAGTGGCCAAGAACAACAACCACATAATTCAAAACGGCTTTTTTTGTGTCTTCATCTATGTTCATCAGTATAGTCCAAAGATGGCAAACAAAATCTATATCTTACTCGTTTTTTTATTTTGTCTTTAAAGATGGTGAGCAGCAAAAAGCATGATAGCTGGTCATTTATTATACATGCCCCATTTTGATGAACTGCTACAGGATTGTGTTCAGTAAAGAACATTTGCACACATTAAATTGATTCAGTAGTTTTTATTATTTAATATCACATATTTTTAAGTTGACATCCAGTGCCCAGAAGTACTGAGAAAATAAATATTACAAAATAGATGTTTCACATAAAAAAGTTGAAGAAGTTCTGGTAGAAGAATTTGTTCTATTTTGACATGTCTTTTTGCTTCTCTGGTGATTTTTTTTTTGCTTGTTTCTTAACAGATGAACATTAATGAACGCAAAATGGTGCATCTCAGAAAGAAAGTGCTCAATAAAATTAGTAGCTAAACAGTTTTCACCTTCACTCAGCCCTTGTGAATAAATGCATAATAGAGCATTGATGGCTCATGGATGATTACAGAACCAGCAGTGGAAACATTGCTAAAGTCACTTATGATAATCCCTCCATAGCTTAATCAGATATAACACATCAGATCGTCCTTTTAAGTGTTAGGTTGTCAAAGTAGTTCTGAGGGACCTCACAAGAGGTATATTAATCTTTGGAGTCAGACACATAATGTATGATTCACTCCATTTGGAATCTTGTACATGTTGCCTTTGAAGGGATATGTGGTGTGGAACCACAATTATGGATTTTGATATCTGTATGTAACTCATAAACTGGACTGTGAAAACAGTTAGATCTTTCATTGACTTCATAACTCCTGTCGTGGGGTGACCATCCTCTGTTCTGCTCCTGTCTCTTGGCGGAACCCATCTCTTTTTACTCCATGCGGCTTGTGGGACGACCACTTCTTCATCCACAATTGGATTACACTGCACAGCCCTTTTATCAGGCACATTTAGTTTATTCCAGTTCCAGTCCTCCACACAGTTCCAGTCTCTCAGCCCTTGACAGGTTCATTGGCAGATTCCAGCAGAGTTTTGTAGACATCTGACCTAAGAAACCTGGGGTAGGAGTCTCGCTCCATCAGTCCATACACAATCTTCTGGGCTTCATCAAAGCAGAAAGTGGTGGGCGTTTTCACATTCCGCTTGATTAACTCTCTGGTCTGATGGTCGATGTTTATCTGAATGAAGGATAGAAGGTAGAACAGTATTAAAGTTTTGGTGCACTTTTTCACAAAAAGCAAGCATCATACTCTAAAATGATGAAAAACTAAGCAAAATGTGTCAAAATTCTGTGTGCAAACATACCTCTTTTGGGGCTTCAGCCTGGATGTACTGCTCATATATCTTTTTTGCCTTGGAGTTCATTTTGAAGGAGCACTTGATCTTCTTGTAGTCTTCACATATCAGCCAAAACTCAATGTTCTCGTCACTGAATTCTGATTTTAGGAATGCATGAAACGTTGCCATTCCATCTGTGAAGAGACGCATCCATTAAATACTTTAATACTTAGAGACTCTATTGACCACAGAGGTCAAACAGCTGCACAGCAAACTCCATGATGGAAAAAAAATGTGTTTGGCTTACATTTTGACTCAAGAAGCTTGTCCATTGATTGAGACCACAATCGTGTTTCTTCTGGGTTTAATCTGTTAATGACAAAGAGTCACCCATTATTGTGTATCCCTGCAATGGATAAATATTTCATTTTTATACAAAGTTTATGCTGTTCTGTAATAATTTTTTTGGTGTTCTACTTACTTTTCAGAAAGGTTTTTGTGGAAGAACATGCATTGCAGGTGACACATAATATTCTTCCCTCTAAAGTGGAAAGATTAATGTCTTTTAACTTTCAAACGCACATGCAACTGAACCATTACAGTCAGTCAAAATGCATGGTAACACAATGAAATTTGACAGTTTAGCATTTAACAGAACCATTATAAAATGTAACAGTTCAGATTTGAGTAAGCTGGTTTTTTTGACTTGCTGGAGTGTATTAGACAAAAAAAACATATTAGGTGGAAAATGATTTCAAATTCGAGCATCTTCTGTATTACTTACAGAGATTTGGGTTTCTGTTGGTCCTCTGCCTTCATCTTGTTCTGCTCTAGATTTTTGAGTGAAGCAGGGATGAAGCTGAACATGTGAGACAAAGAGATGTTGTTTTACTCCAGAGTGTCTCTCTGTGTGATTCTGTCAGAAGAGCTTGTTGTGGCTTCCTTTTATACAGCTAGGCTGCTGACACAGACAGCTTAGGGTGATACGCAACAGAAAGCCACAGAGAAAAGAGGAACTCAGTTTTTTTCTTTTTTTTTTTAAATTTGGGACTATGACGCCTTGGTTGTCAGCACTCACGTAATGTTAGTTCCCAGGGCCGAACCTCCTGCCAAGATTGTTGATCAGGCTGTAGAAGATGCAAATATGGCTTTTAAAGTCACATGACAGATATGCAAATCCTGACCTTTTCCTGTGTTGCTTTTGGTGGCAGAGACAGGTCTTTGAACTTTATACACACCTCCCAAATATTTACGTTTTTCATAACATGAGCAGTGAACATCGTGACATTTTTGGTCACCCAGCATAGATTTGGTTTAAACAGTGGAACTGGTGTCTCATCCAGGGTGTTGTTCATAACCTAGCAATAAATGATGAGGCTCTGGACCACTGCAACCCTGACCATGATAAAGCAGTTAAGGATAAAGAATACATGGATGGATGGATGGATGTTTGTACATAAAAAGTCACCGGCTACACTACCATAATGAATGTGGATGAAGTATGTGTCTCCGGAGCATGTCATTGAAATATGCATCTCTCTTCAATGTTATAAAAAAATTCTAGTTCTAATTCAAATTTGGTGTGCTGTTTTTGTGCATGTTCAGCAACGGGACTACCCTCCATGTTCTTCCATTTGCAATGATTTCTGGAAGACATGCACTTTTAAAGTGGATGTCTACAGTGTAATTGAGCTCACTTCCTTTTTGCTACCATGGTGATAAATTTGGCTGGGGAAAACAGTAACTGACTGAGTGATAAGATAGCGTGCTTTGCGCAGCAAAGCCATGAGCAGCATTGAGGCTGGAGTAATCCGGCTTTGGCCGGGAGCATTCTGTTACACTTTAGAGTGGAAGGAGAAGAAGTCAGATATCAGTTATTGCTCGAAAATATCTGACGATGGGGGCCCCCAGTTACACAGACATAAACATAGACTCATTTGTTTTCCTCAATGACCTTTACCTCCCTTACAATAAGCACTGAATGTCTTATGGCACATTTAAAAAAAAAAATCTAGTTTTGACATTGCAAAAACAGTGCAAACGAACAGTGAAAACTATTGACAAACAGGACTCCTTGTCGGCTATAGGCATAGAATTTTTCATAATTATAAAGAGGATACAGGAAAACACAAAGCGAGTTAGTTTAACGTTGAAGTAACAAAATTACAGCTACAAAAGCGGTGGCAAAGGTGTGTTATAACAGGTTGATTGCCAATTAGATATACTGTTGGTTAAAAAACCTACAAAATTATTTAGTTTGTGAAGTGACAGATAGAAACGTTATAGGATAATTAGTAAATGCCAAAAAAAAAAAAAAACCTCTGTCACCCAGTTTCAACAAAGGTTTTATGTCATAAGCTTTGCAAACCTTGAGTTTATGGCAAGGCTGCCATTTGGAAACTACTTGCACGTAAGAACAAGGCATAACTTGGAACAAGGATCTAACACCTAGACTTCTGAGTCATCCTTAACCATACTTCATCCCTACAACTGGATGGTTTTACATTTGGAGGTCCAAAGGATGCCTTTATCCCACTATGTTTTTTGCCCATTATTAAACATTGTGGGGGGCCCATAATGGTACATTCAACCACCTTGTGGGAGTAAATAGGTCAGATGATTACTTTGCAAGTTTATATAATGGCTGAGGAATATTTGGTAGGACCAGGCACATTCCATATTGGAAGCACTGTACTTACATGATGTTCCCATATTCTAGGACTATAATGCCCTACTAACTGGTTTTGTGAACCTTTATGAACCTGAAATCAGATACTTTCCATGGCATTCAAAATTACTTGATCTAAACATCATTCATCCTTTATGGAAAGTTCTGGAGAAAATAGACATGTGTCATAATGTAGGAGAATTTCCCTTAACAAGTTGAATGCTTTTTTTCCTTAAAGGATGGTGCAATATACCATTGTACACATTTGAGGACTTGTACGCAATGTATTTTAACAAGGGCTGAAGCAGTTCATGTAATATATGTCAGTACTTATTAATGCTGTCAAAAGCCTGTAAGCCCCTCAGTGAACACTCTTTTTCACAGAAGACCTGTTGTTTCACTTCCTATACCTGCCTCAGCTGGATACGCATGAACAAGGAAGAAAGCTAAGGTCACATGGTAACTGTGTTGAACTGCTTAAAGTGCATCTCAACATCATTGCCAGGCTGATTTATTACTTTTCTTGGGTCATTTTTGAGTTTCTTCAGATGTAATTATTCAGGTTTAAAATGTGAGCCATGCTCGTGTTTACATTAAGCTTGGATGATCAACTTAGGAAAAAAAAGGAAATGATTCAGAGGCCATGTGGGGCCACCCCAAAAGAAACCAGCTGACATCTGAAGACAGGGGGTCTCCAAGTCACACTCTGGAATGTTTACAACTTTCCACTGCAGTTGCTAAGTGACAATGGCCATTGAATGCTCTACTACCTTGAGTGCTTTCTGAGGGCAAGGTGGCATCCGCAAGAACCACGTGAGAGTCAAATAACATGGTTTCTTTGTGAGCACCACAGCCCTGGTGTCTGTGCAGAATGGTGCTCTCTCTGCCACCTGACTGCTCTTACCCCAGCTTTTGCATGTCTTCATTACAAATTCAATAAATAAAATAATATATATTTCAATAAATAATATTTAAAATAAATATTGAAATGCACTTTCATTCTTTTGTCAATAAGCCACATTTAAGGATACAGGAACCCTGAGAGAAATAATGGAGGGAAGTTTGGTTGTTAGATCTGAAGTTTACTGGGGTCAGACATATAATAATGTGAATCTGCATTGGAAAATAACTAACTAACACAATGTAATAACAGCATTTAGCCCAAACAGCAATTTATTTACCCAAGAATATATTTCATAGGCATTTGTGTTAAACCTGTTCCATGCTATAATGAATATGGTGATAATGGCCATACTCAGAGGTGCTGTAACAAACCAAAACAGTAGAACCTGAATGACAATCCAAATGAAGGGCATTCGAAAATACATTGAATCTTTGTCAGTGATTAATTAATTCCCTGTGTTTCTAGTTTACTGCATTCGCAATGGAGAATACATCGAGCTGTCAGTTTATTATATATACATCTATTTAGTAGTGTGTTGTGCCTTCCTTGGCCTTCGGAACAGCATGGATTTGTTAGGGCATGGATTGTACAAGATGCTGGGTGCATTATGCAGGGATTTTGTACCACACAGAAATGTTGCATATTTGCTGCACATTAAACATCTGCATAGTCTTACTGCAGGCAGTCCTTTCAATCTCATCCTAAAGATGCTTGATAGGGTTGAGAACCAGGGACTATGCAGGCCACTGAAGCAATGAAAACTTGTTGTAATGTTGTGGATAAAACTGTTGCCACGAATGTTCAGATATGCCACATCATTAAGATATTCTTCAGTGGGTATCAGGGAGCCTGATGTATGCCAAACAAGATGGGTACATGGACTTATGTTGCTTGTGCCAAATTCTGATCCTTCCATCATCATAACTCAAAAGGAACCTGGATTCATCCAACCAGGCAACTTTTTTCCACTCCTCAGCAGTCCAGTTTTGATTCTTCTGTGCCCACTGGAATCATGCTTTCTAGTTCTTTGATGACAACATCAACACCTGACATAGTCCTTAGTGCATTAGAAACAAAGTCCAATAAGTGGTGCGTTCTGAGATGGCTTTCTGTACAGTGTTGAATTCAGATGTGATTTGCCTGGTTGTGGCCTGTCTGTTTGCTTGCACAATTCTCCTCATTCTTCTTCGACCCCTCTGATGCACAAGCAGGACTGCTGATCACTACTGATCAAAGTCCAGGATGACAATAATCTAGGAGATGCAAGAACCAACGTGCTTAGCGTCAACTGTCGTTCCAGATTCAGTCACTGAGATCATGTGTTTTGCGCATTTCAATGCTCAGCTGAGCACTTATGATAGCAATGCTGGCTAGCCTGAATTATACCACAGACTGTAGTCATGACGTGTGCCTGGCTGGAATGTATAAGTTGTGTGAAGGTGGGGGCATGTATCTGATAAAGTGACCACAGAGTGTAGTTTTACATTTGCAAATAGAGCTGTGACACTTTGTAGAGCCTGTTAATTTTTTTCTTTATGAGTATTTTTAAATGTTTCAGTTTTTTTTGCCCAGTTTTGCCCAGTACACTGAGTTTTTAGTTATTTATTCATTTGCACAGCTGAGCATTTTTTTTCCTCAGTCACTTCAAGCTTGTTACATTGCTTATGGCTTCTACAGGGATTCAGGGAGAGGGGATTCAACCCTGAGACTAGAAGACAAGGGCCTCAACAACCAGTGTAGCACACAGTTTAGCACAAAGCGTTATCTGTGTGTAAGAAATTTGAGTGGCAAGTGATGTTTCAAAATGCATCTGACACATTTGCTTTTTTCAGAGGTGAGCTCATTACTGCATGGGTTAATGTAGAAAGAGGAAGCTTATGACCCCACCCACATTTTTGCACAGGCAAAGTGCACACGGTTCACAAACCTCCAAAAAACAAGTTACTAGTTCAGCAAAACTGGTTAGGCAGATTCAGTAGAAACAATGTGCTCAACTACTAGTGTCAATAAAAATCCAGTCCTTTACTGAACTGTTCATCTGGCTGTAATTTATTCTGTCCTCCACCCTTCTTCTTTCACCTCTCTGTTGATCAGAAATAGTATAAATAGAATATGCATTATATTTAGAGAACTTCTAATTACTCCTATAGTAATTATCTTTTGTAAAGTTATATAATTGTCTGTTTTGTAATGAAGTTTGTGACATGGAATGTCTTGTACTGGCTGGAGACAAACTTTATCTCATTCCCTGCAAGGTTTCATTTGAATATTACAGGCTTTTATATCTTAGATATAGGATTAAAGTCTGACATATTATAGTGCAGTTTTATTGCATGAAATAAAATGCAATTATTTTTATTCTCAATTAATTCTTTGCATTAAAACTGGCATTGTAAGTACATGCACTATATTGCAAATATATTACACGCAGTATGTATTTTTTCTTTTTTCACCCTCTGTTTAGAAACTTTCATTGGTATATTCTTCCATTTTAGACTTTTTACTTACACAACAGACTGCATCGTTGTATTTGAAATTGACATTTTATATTTATCCAGAGGTTTGGGAGGGGTGAATGCAACATCCTTTTTTGCTTTTTTGATGAAAGTCGGCTTGTTTTTTCTCTTTGAAGGTAAAATCTCTTCAAATATGCATAGTTGTCATATTTCTTGCAAAACAAAATACAACCTGAACTCTGCAAACCATGCTGTAAGCAAACAAAAACAATAGAGGAAGAAGAATTCTCCATCTAAGAGCCAGACTGACAAAATGCTACATAACCTTCATTGTTGAACAATCGGCAATGGAACATTTGATGTAAAACTGTACAAAAGTACATCACACATGCAAATCAGAGACAATGTTAAACTCCATGAATAAGAGCGATAGCTTCTATCAGTGCTTATGTTCATGAAAGTGGCTTGGACTGAAGAGTAACATTACAGTACTTGAGGTCATTCTAATGCCAAATCAGATATAGATGGAAATGTAACTGGGTCAGACTGCATTGCCTGTTCTTACAACCATTTGTCTTACACAGCAAACTGCACATCTTCATTTCACCGGTGTGTGAGTAGTGCATTAACTGCTCCTTTATACATAATGAAGTTGTACTAGCTGAGTTACTTGACACTGCCGAGGTCAGAAAGGTATAGCAATGGAAAGGTAAAAGTAATAACACATTGTATAATCATCAAACTGTTTTACCATTAAAGTGGTTGCATTTAGTAAATAAGTATTGTTAGTGCTGTCGAACAAATGAAGGCCACAGCTGGTTATAGTCAAGTGGAATGTGATAAAACTAATTATATGTATATTGGCAAAACTTTAGTATTGCACACAGTAATGACAAATTATAAATCACCAAACTTTATTACCTTCCAGATTGTGTGTAAGTGAGAAAGTACATCAATGTGTGTTTGTAGAGCATGTGAGGTGGCTGGGGTGCTCCAATATGTGTGATGAAGTGTGTCTGTGTGTCTGTGTGCCTGTGTAAGTGTGTGTGTGTTTGTGTGTGTAAAACATCAGCATTAAATATGTATGAGCTGCATGTGAGATTACCACCCCCATTTCTCAGTCACGTCAGAGACCTGAGTCTAACCTCTTAACCGCAAACCTCTAAAAATTACATTCGTCACAGCTAATTCGGGTACATGCAACAATGTGTGGAATATGGGCAGTGGAACTCTGGAATGGTTGTGCATTAGTCAGTATAGTAGTAAACATAACATAGCAAACCAGTTACATTATTGTCTTTGACAAAATAAACTATTTCACTGTCTTATTATGCCTATTCCAAGTTTACTTTGATATTCCATAGTCCAGAATATGGCACTGCGAATAACCCAGGTTTACTTGGCCAGTGTGCACAGTACGTAATATATTACGTGAACATTGGCATAGCATGCACGGAATGTTTTGAACAGCACGTTTAAATGTTTGGTTTGCATTTGTTTCCATAAGCGGTATCATTGTAAAAACGGTCTCGTGTAACACAGACAGCAGTCTGTAATAAACGTTCATTGCTGCCATTATCATCAGCATCTTGCAGTGTACACTCTATGTTATCCACATCAAGACCACTACCAGGGTCAGATTCTTTATCACTTTCAAAAATTGCTCTCAGAAGGTTTTCACATGTAAGCACTTGCTTTGCCATTTTTGATACTGTGCGGTACTACTCTGCTGCTGCTGACTTAGCAGCTACACACATTATGATTAAGAAGCCCAAATAGTAGCCCAGTCATAACCAAAAGTTACGCTTTCAATATGTGACAAAATATTTCTCAGGCTGGACAAAAATGTGATCGTAAGGTTTTATGCCGGTTGAATCAAGCCTGATGATGTCAGGAGTTGGTGGTGAAGGGTTTAATGAACTTGACCATGTAAAAACCTCACTAAGAATGAGAAACACCTGTGTGCTAAATTTCAAGTTTGGCTTGGCTTGTGTATAAAGAAGAAACAGACATACAGAGACTGAGTTTTATAGCTACTGATATGCAATGGTCATCTGATTATGAGCATGGATGAACTTGATCCAGGTGAAATGAAAATCTTGCCAAACAATGTGATTTACTTCTCAGACATGTTTGTGATAAAAGTTTCCTGCAGGTTAATAGTTCTATAAAAAGTTGAAAAACAAAAACAATCAATGCAAGAAGAATTATGGACCAGTTCCAGGAGATAGGATACAAGTGGACTTGAACATTGCTAGTGGGACTGAACCAGAATTCACAGAAAATGCCTACAGAGAACAGCGGAAAAAGACTGGGGCAAGTTTAAACTCTCAGCCACAGAGCTGTGAGGTGGCAGTGCCACCCACACACTTGGTAAGAATAAAAACATAATAGCAATAATTAAAAAATCCAGTTCTGCCAGGCGCATTTCAAAACAAATTGATGCATGCATCCATTTTCTTTACATACCTACCAGATCCTAAAGAGCTCAAAAAGACCAAAAAGTAAAAGCTCTCTTTAAAAACCTTTTGCTGAAAAATGCAAAGCGATGCAAGGGGGCACCTTGTGCTTGAAAGGTAATGGCTGTCACCCCTGAAGTGAAGCCCAAAGTTAAAAAGACAAAGCAGATGACAGGCCTTAAACAGCACGGTAAGGAAAACTTTTAATAAAATCCTCACGGTTTCAAAAGGTGACAGCGCACTAATCAGAGCTACACGACATGCGGCTGCTTGGCTTTGTGTGCCGCTTTATTCATGTTCCACGTTGTCTTTTGTGATGCCACCATCACAGTTCTCAGGAGTGACTGACATGGCCTTTTGAAAGAAAACTTTGCACATATCCCACAACTTTTCTTCATTATCAGTTTTTTCTTCTCTCCTTTCCTGTAAAGAGCTGGTATTTCCCATCATTGTACATCATTTTGCAAATTCTGCCTTGTGGTTTTCACTGAGTGAAACAACCGTTCTCTGTTCATTTTTCCTGAACCTTTCACCTCCATGGCCTGAGACACAGAGGAACTTGCAGTAGTGAGCTACAGAAAGGCCAGCACTTACAGCGTTAAGAACTAGGATATTTCAAAATATTTTGAGCCATTTCCTCCGGAATTCTTTCCAGTAGCAGCTTTAAAAACCACCTTTGTTCTCACACTCTATACTCCCAGGTGTACAACGTGTTTCCTACTGCACATCTTCCACGCGCCAATAATCCTGATCCATTGGCCTGTTCAAAAACAAAACTGCTCCTTGTAGAGCTTATATATTATCATTTTAGCAGTTGTGCATGCTGAGAGGTTTTAAATTTTATCTGCGTAGGATATGCTTTTATCACAAAACAACATGCAGTTTACAGGGTTGACTTTTGTTTTGGCTGGATTAGAGTACACAGGGACATTGGCTCTTGGTGGCCAATAAGTATGTATGTTCTCCCTCTATCTGGTTGGGTCTCCTCGGGGTCCTCCTGTTTCCTCCCACAGTCCAAATACACACGTTTCATGTTAACTGGTCTTTCTAAAGTGCACAACTGCATGTAGCAACCCTGTAATGGACTGGGGCCCCATCCGGGGGAAGTTTTGTAGCCTTGTACTTGATGAGCTCAAGATAGGGTCCAGAACATTGCGACCCTGCTCAGGATTAAGAGGTTAACAACAATGGATGGAAAGATGGATAGATTAGACTCAAAAGCAAGGCTAAAAAATAATTTTGATAAATTCCATGCTGACTTCACAAATCAGCCTTGTTTTCATTCTTTAAACACTTCTAGAGATGGGAAAATACTTAAACCCTATTCTTCTTTACAATAGTGAAAGTGACAACCTCAGCTGAATGCAAACAGTTTAATAAATGCCTAGGTACATTTAGCAGAACACAGTATTTTTGCCAGTTTTATTTCAGTGTGTTATTCCTGCAGAGGAATTACCCGAAAGTGACTGACTCTGAGAAAGGAGGAAACTTCTTTGTAGCCTTTGCCCGCTTTCTTTATAAGTTGGCCTACTTCTGACCTTGAAAAGACACACTATGGGATCCGGAGTTACTGTGTACAAGCTACGTTTACTGAAGGAGATTGCGTGACAGAAATAATAATAAGAACACATAGTGGGGGGTGTAAAGTCTTCTAGTTTAAGCCAAAAGGTGCTTTATTGCAACAGTTATTTTATGCTCCCTTTTTAAAATAAGTTTTTATACTGGTTCCTATTTAAAAACAAGACTTGACAATGGATGTTTCAAAAGTGTCATCAGAGGTGAGCACATTGCTCTAAGAGATATGTCAGGGGTGTGATAGAAGCGGATATACTTGATCATATCCCAAGATATCATTAAAATATACTAGGAATAAAGCGACTGTTCTTTGATCCAGTCATGAACATTCTGACAGCATTTTTATAGCCATTGTTTGCTTCCCAGTACGGTACAATACAGCCGATCTTGTACTAATTTTGTTTGTTGCTTTAGAACTGATATACAGTGAACTATTACTTTTCAAATGTAGACTTCAGTATTGTGTAGAACTCTTAATTGTAGAATGCACTGTATGATATTAGCCAATTCTTGTGCCTTGTGACACTGCTGCTGTTTTGTGACATGCCTCAAATGACAATGTGTTTCCCAACCCACCAGAGGGTGCAGTTGTCTTTTTAGCAGTTATGCAAACTAGTACAACAACCAGCCTGTCCACTGTGTACAGTACAATATACGTGCAGTAGATGTTATAGAACATGGCAGGATGCACCTACACTGCGTCACTCAAACCCCACCTACACCTCCTGCTCATGACAGCCACCTCTAACCAGAAATAGAAACAATGCGGGAATGTGATTTGCTCTCAAGAAGCTTATGCGGCTTCCCGGAAACGCAACTGAAAGATGGCAGAATTGTAGGCCATTCATTGTTTTAAGTGATCCACTACAGCTTCTGAATCCACTACAGCTCCATTATGTGTAATTGCCATGAAGGGCTAGCATCAAGATTTTGTTCTAAGAAATAAGAAATAAGACCTGATGAGATAATGTGAGATGCTAATTTGTAAAAGAGCAGAAATCTCGGTTTGAACTGCTCAAAATTCTCAGTTTAAACAGTGCTGGTTGTCAAAATAAATACACCAAGGGCTGAAACTAAAAGTAGTCAGTAGGCACTTGACCCACGTCGTTCTTCCTTGTCAGCTTTTCCATCATCTGACTGCTGTCATGTCAGTTTATCATGTGACTGTTTAAGCGTCAGTAAACTGTACTGGTACAATTAGCACATGTTTTCATTAATGCCACTTCAGTCTGAATGTCCCTTTTATAAAAATAGCTATCTTAGTCCCATTTCAGTGGACACTGCCAAAATGTATAGTGACCGATTCTTACCTCTCTCAGTGGTTCATTATCAAAAAAAAACAACAACAACAAAAAGGTACATTCCATTAGCATCTGTATCACACAATCATTTGAACTCTTTAATTCTGTTAAGTTCTTAGTAAGGAAAACTTTCAGGCAACAGTCTGTAAGGACCCACAAATACAGTTAAATATAAATACTGTACCAACTTATATTTTTGGAAAAAGGATTTACTCAGTTACTATAAATAAATCAAATGAGGGAAGGGGAGTATTTGTGATGAAAGATGGAAAAGGAAACAGGGAGCAACAGCCGTGTGAAGGATCTCGAGCCTTGGTTGCCATCTAGTGCCTAATGAAGAAAGCAGAATGGAAAGGGTATGAACTCTCAGCCAACCTTTTATATTTTAGTATGTCTCAACCTGATTTCCTCAACTGTGTCTTCAGGAATTTGCTCTATATGCTGGTTTTTGTTTAGTTGAAATAAACTATTCATGGCTTCATGGATATGTAGACTAAAAATTTCTGTCAGTCTAGTTGAGAAATTCCTTTTGAAGTGTGTTAATAAATAATACAAATTAAATAAATTTATATTATTAATATGAATATTTTATTGTTAATTTACTGCTCCAAGCCCTTGAACAATTAAATGACCCACTTTGTGCTGGGATTTATGTATGTAAACACCATTATAAAAATTTGGTTAAAGAGAAACTTTTTTACTTCCAAGTATACTTATATATTCGAAAATATCTGGAATAATTTTTAAAGGGTGGTGATATTTTTCAGTTTTCACCATGTTTCAACACTGAAAAGTTTTCTACCATGAATGGATGCTACATGTGAGATTTCAAAACATCTCAGTGAAGCCACACAAGAAGTTAAGTGTTAAAAAACACTACCTGTGTACAGTTAGTTGTCAGCTCAATTAATCCAACAGCAGTAACAATAGATAAACCCAGTAGACCTCAACACAAAATGTACACTGAAGCCATTTGTTTCTGTTGTGGAGAATAAGACTGTATTGGTTGTCAGAAATGGTCTCAACAAACATCTCTTCAGAAATACACTGTGCAAACACACTAATGGGACAGAGGATATTCTTCTACGCAATTGCTGCATGTATTCTCAGAGCTCTAAGTCCTGCTCTGAGTCTTTGAAAACAAACAACTGTAATCTCCTGCAAAAGCCTGCAGTCAAGAACAGAGCTCTGGCTCTGGCGCTGAACTAAAACCCAGTTGCCTTATCTTTGCAAACCCTACCACCATCGCATCTACAAAGAGCAAAGAGAAAAGGCAAAAAACGATCCCCTCTGGGCGTGTTGGTGGCTTTACTACAACTCATTTACTGTTGCCTCTCAGGGCTGCACTTCTGACCCCCCCCCACCCCAGCCACTAGGGGGAACCAGAAGGTCAAATCCATCTATCGGCAGGGCTGGGTTTACACCCCCCCCCCATCATTTTAATTTATTTATTTTTTGTGCAAATTACTCGGCCAATGCCTGTGTCACATAGGAGTAACACACAAGTGAAGGCTGCTTCAAGCTGGCCTAGATAAAACATTATAATGCTATTTTTTAATGCATATCCCTTTTTAAACAGAATTTGCATTTTCACAATTCTTTTCATTGTAGATTGTTATGGCAACCAACTTCTGCATTGCGTAAGCAAGGGTGTTACTTTATTTCTCTGTCATTGCTCCCAGTAATGCAAGCAACTTTATGAAGTTCTTAAGTCTAACACTCTTTTTTATTAATCAAAACAGTATTTTTCCTTCAAGAAAAGTTTAACATGATCTGTTGACATAGGCCTATTTATTATGCGTCAAGTACTTCTATTGTTCCTCAGTATGCGATGTGCTAAACCCTCTTAGGAAGTCATCTTGTTTCATCTGTGGCAGGATCTACCCACAGGACATTCTGCAAATATTTTTATATTTAAAGTAGGCATAAAAATTTTTTTAGTTTTTTTTTTCAGGTAACATTTTCATTTCAATAGAACCATATAGCTAAATAAGTAAAGTTGTTCTTATGGGAAGGGTCACCAATGTGTCCATATGTCCTCATAGTTTCTTCATAGTTGCTTTCTTTAACTCCATTTAATTTAGCATTTTCATCAAGTTCATCAGCCAACTCAAGCAATGTGAATATTATTCCTTGTCATCAGTAATGTGTATTGCTACCCATTAAGTTATTAGTTATTTCTTTAAATGCTCTTGGTGGTATTTAAAAAACCCTTTTCTTAAATGTTTCTTCACATTCTGCCATTTATCATCACCGGTAAACTGTATTTGTCTATACTTGGACAGGTGGTTTGCTACCAAAAATATCCAAGTATCTGCAGCAGATTTATACTGAGAAAATCTGTTCAGTTCTCAGTTTTTATTGGCAATAGCATTGAATTCAGTCTATTTCACTTCACCGTCAACGCCTTTCAACAGACACTTCATCCCAATAATCTGATGGCCCGAGATAATTAGCTTTTCATCATAAAGCCGGGGATCTTTTCAGCTGTACAAGTATTTCTCCACAAAAGCTGAAACGTTTTCAAAATTAGTGCAGAAGTGTGTGGTGCCCAGCTTTAAAACTTCTGCCTGCTTTCTTGTCTCTTCACCAGTCTAAAGTAGAAGTAAAAATGAGTCACTGGGCTGCCTGAAGTTACACAGCCATCTGTTAGGACCAGGGCATTATGCAAGAATTGCAAGAATGTATATATTTAATCTGGTTTTTGACACCTTGGTATGACACATTGTGGCAAAGGAAGTACAGAACGTTACTGTCCACCATTTTGTGTGTACGTGACAGGGCTCGAGCAGTCTAAAAATGAGCTTTTTCCATCCTTGTTTCCAAGTGTCAGACTCCACGGTCACCTTACGTTGCTTTTTAAAATTTTCTCATCACACGGAAATATTTGCTATTCTTATACATAACTTCAACAAATAATAAAAAAAAAAAAACTTAAAATAATAAGCAAATGTTCAAAAGAATCAGATACAATGTTCTGATACAATAAGCATTACATAATTATGCCAATTGTTTGTATGGCACTGTATTAATTGTTGTGCGTAATAATTGCTGTAATATTTGCATTTGCATACTATTTCACTTGTCGCTAATTGTACCGCAGAAAATCCACTTCAATCTGGGTACATTTTCCAGTTTCCAGCATCAGTAAGCTGTTTGCTGTGCTCCTGTTGGCGTTTTAATCCAGTTGCAGTGTGAATGAATTTTAATTTAAATTGTTTTGATACTGTTGTTTCTGTCACAGTGCAGCATGTCAGACTTACACAGGAACAGTGAATTAATGTGTATTCAGCTGTCATCTATTACACACACACTTGTTTCGCAAACAGATCTCCCCTGGGTGTTTACATCCTAATCCATATGAGGTTTGGAAAGAGAGTAATAGTTCTGTCTATTGTATATATTTATTTATTATGCCTTCCATGTTGACTTTCTGTTTTGATACCTTTGCCGACTCCCACAGCCACTCCCTCGGTCTGCTTTGCCTACACACCTGTGTTTGGTTTTCGGCCTGCATCATCCCTCAGTTCCAGCACTTCTTGCCTGCGTTTTTTTGCTTCTGTTATTGATGTCTTCATGGATTTTCATTATTAGCACCGACATATTTAACTAGAGAAAAATAAGGGTTCAAATGAGTCATTGGGCTGCCTCACAGGTTAGGGCACCATCACCAACACCACCACAGGCCTTATATCATACAGGCTTGATGTGACTTTATTTCTGTTCCAACTGCCTTTAGAGACTCAATATCATAAAGGAGATTTCTTGGATTCCTGCATGCTATATGTCTTGCTAGCAGCATGGTGGCACAGTTACTAACGCCAAAGTCTCACAATGCATGAGATATGGTTTTGGGGTTTGATTCCCATTTAGTGTTTGCATGGGTTCTGCTCTACAGTTTGGAAACTTGAACAGAAGAAGTTAATGATCATACATTTCCACACCTTCCTTTACCTTGTACCCCACAGAAGCAGTTCCCATGAGTTGAATTTGACTTGACAACATGAATCGTACCCCTATATTTCTTGCTTCCATGAGATTCAGGGCACAAGTATGCTTTTTTGGCAGGCTGCATTGCCATTCTTTGTGTTCTCCACCTAATGCCTACATTTAAAAGTCAGACTCCGCCATCCACCTTCATCAACCAGAAAGATGTACTTCTTCCAGTTGAGAGTTACTGGCCATAATTTATCTAACATTTCCTTTATCCTTGTAGTCTGCTCTTGTACACTAGGCTTGCATTTCTAATACAAGCACTAGATTCTTCTGTACATTCTTCTGAACAATTCCCAGGCCGAGGACATGAAAAGACTCCCAGAAACACGTTTGTTGGTAACAGCATGTTTCTGCACAAGCCCAACCCTAGGGAATGTTTTTAGGCTGTTAGCTGCTGTCTCTCAGAGCACCTGTGCTATGCAGGTACACCAGAGAAGGAAGATGACTAAAGAGCCTTGAGGACACTCAATTGCTGCCTCACACAGCTGCTCATTTCCGCGTTTCACTGAAAACAATATAAACATATTCTTATCTAGATATTTCCCAGAACACACAAAATACATAAATAAAAAAAGACTTCTTGCAGAGTTTTGCCTGGAAAGAGTTTAACCTTTTATTTCAGAGACTAAGACAACACTTACAACAATGCAAAACATGACACGCAGCTCTTATCTATGTTTTATCCTCAAAGTGTCCTGAATGGTACTTCTTCATTTTCAGCAATTGTCTTTATTTATATAGAGTGTCTAGCAACCTTTTTCCATTGAATCTTCCAGTGAGGCCCCTTAACAGGCCCTCAGTATTCCCCGATCCAAAAGAGCAGAAAAAGGAATTGTCATAGTTAACAATATTATTACTGTATATACTCAGAAGGGAAGGTTGGCAAAGGGTGCTTTTTCATTTGCCTTTGTTTTGTGGGTTCTAACCATTCCAGGCATTGCAGTCTGTAGGACTTGGCATTTTAAGGTAGCACAATGTACACATGATTTAGCAGTAAACATTTCTAACTGAGAAAATTTAATGTGGCATTCGTACACAAAATCCCCTGTTACTGCATGTCAAAGTCAGGAAAAATTGCATTAGAACAATGCAATTAATGACAAATTAATAACTTCATTTGACACACTTAAGCAACTATCATAAATAATTTTTGAGATAACATTTGCAAGTTTATTTCAGTTTGAATGTTTTAAATTTCAAGGTCAACTTAAAGATGTATTTATAGTTGCTGTACTGTAAAACATTAACACACTGCAGCCTATGGGCATAACAAATCTGTGCTTCAGTTAACATCTCTAATGAATACCTTTCAACAACTAAATATGAAACATTTATAATAATATCACCACTTCTGTTTCAGTCAAAAATATCTTGTCTAGTTACTTTTTGTGTAGACCATTGCATAAAATAAGCAAAACTAAAGAGAGACCTCAATAAAAGTTAAAAAGTCACTTAACAATGCAGAAAAGATGGAAATCCACAGATTTGGGACCTTCTCAGCAGTCTCCAAAAACACCACACAGAAACAAAACTCAGCTTTTCTTTGACCTCCTTAAATATGCTTGGTAGATTTCGGATTTCAAGAATCTTGGATAACAGTCCCTTGCCATCAGACTGTAGATTAACTTTTGTGCATTATCAAAGGAGTTGAGACTTGGCTGAGAAATGTTTTTTGTTATATTTTCTCTTGTTCCACAGTCAATGTTAATCTGTTAAAAAACAAATATTGTTGAATAATTAAGTGGTTAATACTTTATTCAGGAACAATTAGTTAATAAACTAGTTGGTTCATACAAATGTCATATGGGCCTTTAAAATGTGAAAACTTGATATGGCTGTACTAGCTGGGGACTGGAAACACCACAAAAACAGTAAGGAAATATTTCTAATGTGTATTCCAAAGATGGGAAAACCTATGTTAAAAATATCTGCTAAGCCATTCACATTTGTCATAATTTAATTTTTACATTTTTCACGCAAAACTACCAGTGTTTCCAAAAGTCAGCAGAAGCCAACCTGCCTCTGCCACAGCAAACATGCAGTCAAAATATTAGCTATTTTTTTAGCTATTTTTACCTGTTTTGGAGCTTCAGTTTGCACAAACTCAGTGTAGATCCTGTTTGCAGTTGAAATCATTTCAGGGGTGGATTTGATTTTCTTATAATCCTCGCAGGCCAACCAGAACAAGATGTTCTCCTCACTGTACTCTGTCTTGAGGAACTCTCTGAAAGCTATCTGACCAGCTGCACCAAGGAAGGAGTTTCATGACCAAAAAAGAATGAATGCAATTGAAGTTAAATTCATCTCAAAGCCGACTGAGCAATGAGAAGAAAATACCATAATCTTTGGGATAAACTGCTTGACATAATAAAGTACTATTTATAGAAAAAACTGCTTTAAATAAGCTCTACAGTAAAAGACAAACTTTTTTTGCTTGTAATTTGCATAGCTAAACCAAGAAAGTTAACTATGAGAATACTGGCCTTTCTGTTTCAATGTTTTTTTAGATGCTCGATACACAAGTGAAAACTAATGTAATACTTTCACAAAAATGTAATGGATTTCAAAATATTCTTCTTTTGCAAACATTTGTTAAACATTGTGATAGGAAATAGCAAACAATTTTATAGCTGAGCTCATGTTATAATAGAACTTTTCAGTTACATACTGCAGAAATGACAGAAAAATAAGTAAAATGGAATAAGGGTCAAATGCTGTGAAAGTCATGTCAATATTGGTCTAGGTTTCTGCAAGATTTATGAAATATTATTCACAATATTGCATAGTAGTTCCTGTGAAACAATATTAAGCTGAATAATTTTAACTTTGTCTCATGTTTGTTCTGGTGCTTTGCTTTGCCACATAAAGGCAAAATATTCCGAATAGAGTAGAAGAGCAGTACTAAGTTGACAATATGTTCTTACTTTTACAGCTCAGAAGTTTATCCACGGACTCACTCCATGTCGCCACATCTTCAAGGGGGTCCCTAGAAATACAGCAAAATCTACCCTTGAAAATAGCATTGAGATCTTTCACTAGTGATATCACCAGAAATATTGTGTATGACAAATTATGCAATTTACTCATTTAATTTTATTTAAAGCAATGTTGAAAATGTCTTGCTGTTTTTGTTCATTATGTAGTTGAAGGCAATGTTTTCATTCCCGCTGCAAAAATGGCATTGAAGGTATGAGACACAAGGCATGAACAACTACATCTGACTACATAAGTTGTCATTCTGTCAATACAGTCTTTATACTTCTTTAATTTTATAACTATTGTGATCAAAGTGATTTCTTAGTTTGTAATTAAAGAAGAGACTCACTTTATTGCCATGCCCGTGTCCTTTGTCGTCAGCAGAAAGTCTGTCCTGTAAATCTAAAATTGAAATTGATAATGTGTTTGGAGAATCAAGTGCACTGACTGATCTACTCTTGTTTGCTTGGTGAAAAGCAACACAGGGAAATTAGTATGCAAAATAACGCAGAGCAGCTCTTCATCATAACCTTTTCCACCCTTCCCATTCTGGAAGACGTGGTGCACCTTTGAAAGCATATTTGGCTGTGAATTATTTTGCATTTGTCACAAAGAGAGCAAAGAAATATACTTCAAAGTCATCTGTGTTTCAATGAGGAGGATCAAAATAGCACAAACAAGATAGATTAATAGTTAAAAAGTGAAATACATGGAATCAAAAGTAATTGATTCATTCCATGCAACTTTTTTGCAATTTATTTATTCACTTAATTGAGCTGTAAATCTTGGTTGATGAAACTGGTAGTGACAGTTAAAGATGCCAGAAATAAATTTGAATTACCCTGTTGACATTTATTTACTTTGGTTAAAAGTATTCTTTAGTAAGCATTTCAGGAGTAATTTCATGTACTATTAATACTGTGACAGTAGAGAGTTACATTTTTCACAGGTAGTCAGCAAGTTACCGGATTTTTAGGACATGCTATGTTTAGATTGGGGCAGAATAAAGCAAACAAAAAAAGTTGATAGCTAACATTTCAGTCCATTTAAGAGGGTATTTCTAGCCCTTTTCATGCATAGGAAAACAACAAATTGCTGTTTTGCTGAAAAAAAAGGTTTTAAAAGGTAAGAAATGTAGTTATACAATGGCAGTGTAGTTATAAAGGCAATATAAAGGCAATATATAAAGGCAATGTAGTTATACAAGTGACCCTCATATGTTCAGTAAGAGCTGCATTTCAAAAAAGGAATATCAAAAACTATGATGTCATATAACGTGTAACTAGAAAATGGTCCCCTTCAAATACTGCAATATAAGAGTATGACAGGTCTGTGGAAAGAGATACCAGTAAGTGAAGGATTTAAAGGGCAACATTAAATGAACATCTGCCCAGAAACAGATGGGGCTGGACATATTCCCACTTCCTAGGATTAAGGTATATTTGTTTACCCCATAGTCACCGAACAAGCCATATCTTGAAATGGTACAACAAAGAATAAGAATTTGTATACATCTTTGGTTTTACTTTCTGATAATCCCTATCTTACACCAGTCATTAGTTGTACCAATTTACTGTGAAAAGTGCATTTCAGCTCTATGCTTTAACATGCTCCAGCGCCTTTGGAATTTTTCACCTGAGTTTGAGTTATATTACATGAGGTGTTGAATACATGCATACAATAATGAAAAAAATCAGGAAAAGTCCTAACAGTGTTAATAGTATACTTTTGGTTCTTTATTAATAATATGTCATTCAAATGCCATATGTGTATAGTAACACATTTTCCATTATTTTGAATAGAACATTTCCATTTGACTCTGATTAATGTTTTCCATGAATGAAGAAGGAAGCACCTGTTTTGTTTTTGTTTTTTTTTAGGGAAGCTGTGTGAAACAGCTCCTTCCTCCTGGGGGAATCCAGCGGCAGGGGCCACCTGTCTTTGCCAGTCCCACTGAGGTCAACCAGTGCTTACCCTGTACGGATGCATGCAGCCACATGCCAAAATGGAAAATGGAAATGACACCAGACAATGTAAAACATGTCCATTTGCATTAGTGATGAAAAGCAAAGGAAGAAATTTGATTTTCAAAAGAATTCTGTCACAATTTCAGTGGATTCTCCTTCTATTTATTACACTGTTCATCTCCTTTGTGTTCTTCTTTTTCATTGCCAGAAAAAAGATACCTTCATTATGTATGTGTTCCCCTTTATCTCCAGTCTTCCTTTTTTCTCTCTTTCCTCGGATGCTTATACATGAGGCAAGAAAAGGGCCACTTTTTGGACTATGATGATATCAAATTCTGTAACACTAATGCACCTGCCAGTCTTTCATGAATACATGACAGCTACCAAAACACATATAAACCTATTCAAATACATAATGTACATTATTATTGTCAGTAGATTTTATTTGGCTTACACCTTTGTCAAAGGTGACAGTGTTACATCATTCACTATGCAATTACCCATTTAGACAGCACAGTATTACTGTATCACATCAGAATAAATACCTTGCTCAAGGACAGCAGAGTAAGAAAGGGATTTGAACCAGGGACCTTTACATTACAAAATAACAGTCCTATCTACTACATAAACTGTGGCATCAGTAGATGTTGTGTGAATGAAAAGTGGCCTGAGATCAGTAAAGTCACACATCATCCATGGCAGAACAAAATGATATAAGACATTGCATATGTATTTAGCTCTAGTCATTTCCAATGAAATAAAAATTACATTCTATTAGCTTAACAGTAGTGCAAATTATGTATTAATAATTCATTAAAACAATGGTCCCAGCCTTTCCCTCTAGTAAAATTAGCTGTTTACTGTACAGTGTTAAAATAGATAAAAAATGGAGACAGAGAAAACAGAGTAGTCAGCTCCAGCTGGAACTGAACAACAACAACAACAACAACAACAACAATAATAATAATAATAATAATAATAATGTATCAGATATTTGGATGTAGGCTCTGGTTCTGTGCATGGAGTTTTCATGTCCTCCCTCTGTCTGGGGTTCAAAGTCATCTGTGTTTCAATGAGGACAATCAAAATAGCGCAAAAGATAGATTAATAGTTAAAAAGATAAATATATGGAATCAAAGAAAACTGATACATTGCATACAACTTTCATGCAATTTATTTATTCACTTAATTGAACTGTCATAAAAAAATCATAAATTCCTCCCATAATCCAAAGACATGCATTTTAGGTTGATTTTTCATTTTAAATTGCCCGTAGTGTGTGAAGGTGTATGTGTGGCCACCCTACAATGGACTGGTCTTCAATTTAGGCATCATTCATAGCCTTGCACCCACTGATCCTGGGACTAAACTTAGAATTAAGCAAATAATGATAATGGATGGATAGAATAATAATGTATGCCCAATACTGGATTGGACTAAGATATGAAAGATGAACTGTAGGGTAAGAAAACTTTTAACTATGGGAGGAATCCATCATCCAAAGATTTTGACTAAAGAGACTGACTGGCCTTAGAGAAACATCCAGTTAGTCCAAAATAACTTCTCTAGGACTGTCAGTTCACATGACACAGAAGAAGCTAAGTCCCATCTCCAAAAAGAAGCAAAACAGCTCAAAGGCAAATAATCAATGAGAAATACTTGTCCCAGGAAGCAACTGCTGAGAACAGCAAAAGTACAGCTCAACAGCAGAACTGAGAAAGAGAAAATAGACTTACTGAGGAGGAAAGCATGGACAGTTCTTGAAAAATCTTGATAAACTTGCTGTTGACAGAGACACAACCATGACATTGTTATGCAATTCTGGGCTTAAAGGGGAGATGGGAAGCTTAATCACCACAGCACACGACCAGAGACCGAACTCCAAGCACCACCAGAAGAATATTCTGAAGCCCTAAGTGGATGGCAATGCAGTGCTCTAACCCCAACTAAATACACGAAGAGAGACAACAAGGCAGCCAGCTGCCTTCACTGGACAGCATGAGGGACATCACCACAACTTGGGACTTGCTAATAGTTACAGGCCACACATTATCAGCAAACCACCGTGACATCGTGCTGTACAACAAGAAAGAGAACTGCCTAATAATGGATTCCAGATGGTGTAAATATCATGATGAATGCAGTAGGAAAATTTTGCAAGTATTGGGACTTGAAAACTAGGGTCAATATAATGTGGAAAGTGAAGACCAGGGTGATACCAATAGTGATGAGAGCATTAGGAACACTGAAGAAAGGCTTCAGTCAAAAGCAGCCAAAGTTCAGGAGATCACACTGAAGGGAACCACACACAGCTTCTGCTTTCTGTAGAAAGTTCTTGTGGAAATCTGAAATTATCTAGAACAAGTTTGACTGAAAAAAACAAATAAATGAATTAAATAATTATAATCTGTTACACTTCAAAAATACTAATGCTCTAAACAATGCTCTTCTTTAGTAATTCAGACATCTATTGTACGTGTTAAAGTTAGGGTAAGTTTAACTTTAACGCTTACATACATTTTCTGTTAAAACACAAAACTCTCGGTATTAATGAGGTTAGAGGTGGCTAAATACCAAAAAAAAGTTTAATGATGGAAGTTTCTTCCTCATTTTGCTGTGGATGGGCAAATTTCTCTGCAATCGTGTAGAATTCTGTATACAACATGAAAGCTCCGTCTTTGTGTGACAGGAATTCTATCCATCTGAAGTACATATGCACATACATGAAATTATAAACATTGCACTATTATTATCAGAGTATTGGATTTATAGATCAGCTTACTGTGAGTCTAAGAGCAGTTTTTATCCTAAAAATAAAATTAAAGCTGAGTTATCCTAAATATGATACATTGATAGGAGTTAAAATTATATGCAGTTATACACAATTGTATACGGTATCCTTATGTCTAACGGAGTCTGTACAAGTATTAGATGTTGCTGTTAGTGAGTCATTCTTTAAAAAAAAATAAATAAATTCAGCTCTATGGTGGCACATTTTTCAGAAAACATATTATGCACTTAACCTTTAGTCCACATGAGCAAAGTAATGTGACTTAGATAACCAAGCTCATTTGTACCTGAAAAATATGAGTCCCACAAAGTTTCGTTGGTAAAGAGCATAGTATATGCCAAAATACCTGCATAAGTGTCCATCGTGAACATTTTCATGGGGCAAAGACTACAGTTTCATCATATAAAGCTTGGCTTGAATTAGAATTGAAAGGAACATGGTCGTGAGCCTACACTGAGTGGGAGTAGCAGATGTGCCCTGCATGTTGTCTACTCTTGGGTGGCCTGGGTTTGCTGTTAAAATCTTGTTTGTCCAGCTAACACAGAATATGTGTTAAGGTTATGGCCATTTTAAACACGGAGAGATTCCCAAGAGGGGAAAAAAGAGCGGAGCAGTTATTCGAAGTAGAGAGAAAGAGCCACATGTGAATGCATGACTGATACAGTGATAGGATAGGATGATTGCTTCCTTAATCGACTTTCCTTTTGAGTGGAATGGTAAACAGGTTTCTAGACCTCATTTGCATTTTCAGTGCCTCAATAAGACACAGCAGAGATTTAACATTTACATAATTCATTACGACCATTATTAACATGGTCAAATTCCATTACATTAGAGTTATAATGAATCCCCTCCCGATTGCATTTTGTGAGGTTGATGTTTATCTTACCCTGAAGCCGGCCTCTGCCTATGCTTCGGCTTCCTTAACACAGATAGAGAGAGGCACTCAAGTTTACTACGGGCGCAGGTTGTCGTTCAGTGCTTGACATTGGTGCTGAGCAGTAGGGGGCACTGTGCCTCTTTGTTGCAAGTCTGCAGCCCTCTCGGTGGCTGTGAGGCGCAAACTGGTTTTAAATGTGAGCCAGGGGAACACTTGGGCCCTCTTGAGGTTCCACTCTGACTTTAATAGTGCCATGTGTTTCTAAACTTTGTTTCACTGGGAAGTTTGAAGCTGAAGATTCTTCTCATCCAGTTATCTGATTCACAGGCTGGGTGGGGGTGGTGGTGGAAAATGTGTGCAATGCCACAGCGCCTAGAGATGGCGAGAAGGAGGATCGATTCTTCGCAGATCCGATGAACTTTAAACGATCTGATTTGGTTGGCAGCAGGCACAGAAAAAGAGATTAGATCCAGGGGATGACACGCAGATCGACACGTGTGCAGAAATGTGCCACGTGGAAGTGGCCTCCACGAGTGGCTCGGGTGGCCCTCGGCTGTGGCGATGACGCGATAACAACACCGTTCAGGCGCTTTGTAAATCGGAAATGAACTGAAGCCACGATGATGGTTCATCTGAGCCAAACCGTTTGACATAAAAAGGCTCATGAAACATTCAAGAGAGAGTGTGGCTCA
Source organism: Arapaima gigas (assembly GCA_900497675.1). Taxonomy (NCBI): domain Eukaryota; kingdom Metazoa; phylum Chordata; class Actinopteri; order Osteoglossiformes; family Osteoglossidae; genus Arapaima; species Arapaima gigas. Next base: position 3,629 of record UFQX01000171.1, on the reverse strand, counting down.
CATTTTTTTATACTAAAAATGACTCATGTGGGTGTGGGGTGGGTGCGTGGTGGGCTTGAGGGAGAAGCTTACTGTATATTGTGTGTTTTCCCTCCTGATTTTCCCTGCTGTGTTCACCACTAACAAAGCTGAGAAGCTTGAGGCCTTCGGCTTTCAAACACACTTGGATTTCTCTAATTGCTCCTCTCCCCACGGTAACCCAATTTTACTCCATTCAGAGGCGTATTAATAAGAATGAAAGGAAAAAAGATTATAGCTACCTCAGCTATCTTTTAGCACCCTTCACCCCCTCCTTCCAAAATATCACAAGACGCCAAACATTTTTCATGCAAAATAGAAAAGCAGTTAGATGCAGGAGTGAGCTAAGAATTCTGTCACATGCATCAAGTGCCAAATGCATTTTATTACACTGTAACATTTTTTTAAAGAAAACACATTTAGAAAGTGCCATCAATTAAGTTTTATTTAATTTCTTTAATGACTCAACATCTTAATAACCTGACTTAATAATATTTTCCCAGGGCATCACAGGTAATTATAGTGGAGTGAAAATTCACAGGTTTTGCAAATTAAAGACGCTGCTCTTAGAACATAGTCGAGCTTTATAACAGATTATGCTGCTCTGCGGACTGAGCCGCTCATTTGAGCAGAGCAATGTGCTGCTGCACTCCAAAATGAGGTGGCTGAAAGGGGAGAAAGTTCTGCATTGATTTTTGCCCCCCCATATCACAAATGCTTTCTGAAGAATCCCAGGCTCTGAAAGTATTGCTGCGTAACCTTTTTATTAGGTGCTGGCCATTCTGCAGGACACACACAAAGGAATCCAGCTGCTCAAAACAAACTGCGGGGACAACTCATGGAGAGAGGAGCACATAAAGCAGATGGATACCAGGATGGAGTCCTGATCACTGTCATTAGGGACAAGTGCAGACTGCAGTGTGCGGTAGCTTTTTCCACCTTCGTGGTATCAGAATTTAAGTACATCATAATATGTCAATTTTGAAATGTAATTTGTTTACCTTGAGTGGCAGAAAGCATTGGAGAAAAGCATCCGATAAATGAATAAAGGTCATAGCGATGTCAATGCAAATTTTGTTGAAATGCAGGCGTTATTACAATATACTCCACATGAATGCGATGCACACTGTCATATGGAAGTGCTTTTGGACATTATCATGCTCCGTGCGTGATACTTTTTCTGACATCAAGGGTCAGTAAATACTGCTTTAGAGCAAAACTGTAAAACTGACTTTCAGGTCCAAACATACACCATAAAAGCACAAACGATACAAACGTTCCTGAAATGTTATATACATGGTAAAATATTTCATTGTCTTAAGAAACATTGCCAATGAAATGCAGAATATTAACAGCCTGATGTGGTTGGTTAGCCCGTCTTGTTGGGGAATCCCAAGTTTCCCTTAACACGAAGACAAAGAAGTGTTCTTGTGACAGAGAATAGCATCTTAATACCCAGTCAAATCTGAGAATACACTCTAATCGTGCCTGACGCTGCTTTCATGCTGTCAGGATCTACCAGGCATGTTCTATCTGTTGCAAGTTTCTTATTTTTAATTCACATAAAATCTTGCAATAATATTCTCAAACTGAGCTTGTGTCTTCTTAATGCATTTGAAATATGTTAAAAACGAGAGAAATGCTGGGCTAGAACTGTAAGAGATTATTACCTATATTTGCATTTGAAAAACAGTTGTGTGTCGCACAACTTTGTCACATTCGCACGTTTTTTTGCACATCAAGACGGCTCTAGCTGGAGGAGGAGATCTGAAGTTATTATCCGCAGTGTTATAAAAAGGTATGAGGAGTGGAAAGGAAGCCAAGTTTCATGTTCTTTTCCTTGAGTGCTGCTGATCTTTTATAATTAATAACTTTTGATGCAGTGTGATTAAGATGGAAGTGGAGGGAAATAACTGCATTCTGTTGTTCACTGCAAGCCGCCAACCAAAACAAATCACCATTAAGTTTCCATAGATTCATAATTATTATCAGTGACAACTGAAGGAACCAGCAACATATATAAATAGGAAACCTTTATCCTGGCAAAGCAGAATGATGTTAATTGCCAACCACTCGTAATACCACTTTCTTATTGTGCTTATTTTATGTTCCGCAGTTTTCAGACACAGCTGACATTTCGAACTGTGCACATATTTAACAATGCACATATGGAAATTACCCCAGGAGCTCACAGGATAATTTGCATGTTCCTAAAAGAAGCTGGACCCCATACTGTGTGCGCTAGCCTCCAACACTTATCAGGAGGTAGTAACATGACGCCCCAGTGGAAACACAGGTGCTCCCTAATAGCAGACAAACAAAATAATGGTTACATTTCCATATGTGTGTTACAAGTGTAGGAGGAGGGATTTGGGGTGGTGGAGGCGGGTGGAGGGGTGCTCTTTGTTTAAAATTACTGGGCCATCCAAAGATAAGGCTTATGTACTATGTATGTACGCACAGAGAAACCATGTAAACTGGGAGCAGATTCAAACCTACAGACTGAGAGCTGTGACAGCACAACATGCTGTGCCACATGCTGGCTCAAACTTGCTTTTGAAATATTACATTTCTTCGTGCCCAGTTTATTTAACAATAGATGTTGTAGAACACAGATATTTACCACTTGGTGGAATATGAGAAATATGATTCAATATTGCGTGTTTATTGTTCGTACAGTAGCTCAGTACAGTGTGGGCTCATTATTCTCCTATCAACAATAGAAGACACTGAACTGTCTCTCCACTATCAGAAGGGATGCAGTTATTATGGGATCTGTTTCTGAGGCAAGACTGGGCTTGCACACAGTTCGCTTGGATTGTTGGGACTAACAGAAGTATTCCAAAGACACCAGATGTTAGCTTGAATATACCCAGGGTTCAGCAGGACGAATCCATCTGATGGAGCATTTCTGGAGTGAAGGCTGTTTGTACTATAAAAGAACAGACATCTGTTGTTTTGTACAGTTGATTCTAATATTGAACACATGCTCTCAATTTAACTCAACAAATATCACTTAGGTATGCTGAGAATGCATCCTGCAGAGTATAATGGTCTCAGCCATGACAAAACAGACTAAAGGAAACTACAGAGTCAGTGATCTTTTCAGAATACCCATGTGGCTTATACAAGTTTATGATAACACCATTAGTATGCAAGGGACAGCTCTCTTACTAGATGATGAGGGACCAGTTGCTGCTTGGTGCAAATAGCATCTCATGAGGTGAGTTAATTTTTAAGGTCAAGTTTAGCCCCACCTCAGAACAACATATAAAACTGCCCAAGTGCTTTTAAGAAGATACAGGAGATGAGTTTTGGTGTATAACAAAATAGCCAGTAGCCACAATTTGGGTTCTTAAATACATTAATATGGTCTTTGACTACTGTATATAAGGCAAAATGGAAGATACCACTTGCTATAATAGTAGAATATTTTAGAAAAAAATAGACGCAGGCCCTTGCAGACTCTGTCCTTCACTTTAGATACTGAGATTTTAGATCTGGTGACGAAATGTTGTTTTTATGAATTTTAAAATGTGTTGTATTAGTGTCTGTTACGCCCCCACTACTGGCTCCTGTCTAGGGTGGTGGAGTGGGAGCATAAACAACAA